>AVCM01002089.1:0-14559 GCA_000447165.1 Hammondia hammondi
CGGTGTCAGTGACTTTGCCTGGTGTAGCGAAGCCGCGTCTGCAGGCGTGGGGGGTGTCTCTGCAGGTTGGGGAGGCAGGCGCAGCGAAATGACAGAAAAAGGCAGAATCGGCGCTCTTCTAGGGGCCAGTGTAGGGTGGGATAACCGCGTGCAGATTTGGCAACCCTCAGAGCACCTGTTTGTCGAGACAAACAAGGACCTGTGGTAGAGAACTGGAGACAAAAGAAGGGAGAGAGAGAGATCGGACTGGGTGAGAGACATGAGAAGGGAGAGGCCGGGGACGTCGAGAGTTTGGCGGAAGGGGCGCAGGAGACAGACAGTTTAGTAGAGACAGGGGCGCAGGCAGGCAGAGATAGCTAAGACGCGCGAAAAAGACAAGGAGTTCAGGAAACGAGAAAGGCAAAGAGAGGTAGCGTGACAAAGAAAATGAAACGAATGTCTTTAGGGCCATGTAAATAAACAGAGAGCAAAAAGTGTAAGGTGGGACTTGTACGCGCTCCGGTGGTTGTCGTTTCTCCATTTCCAAGACGGACGCGCATTCGCTACAGCACAAAAAGTCTGGTATGTTGCCTGTCTCAGGTGTCCACATACGTGGATATATATGTTTTGTGCACATTGTGTTTCTAGACGTAGATACAGATATGTTTGAATGTGACAATATCTGCGTATCAAAGAGAGAGATGGTGCGCAACGAGGCGGAAACGGAAAAAACAAACGGGTGTCGGGTGTTAACTCGAACATTGGTTTTGACAGTTTTCAATAATTATGAGACCACAAACCAAACGCACTGCCTCCATGATGGAGCATCAGTCCTTTCTGGAAAAAGATGATACTCAGAGGCATCTCCGTACCATCTTGAATGCCTCTCTTTATCGGAATGCAGTCCGGGCACATGCTGTAATTACACCCTATGCGCGAAATAGACGCGGTGTCCACTTCGCCGCCTCTGCTAGAACAGTGCAGCGATACTGTCGCGTACTGCGATAGGAAGGGGTACGGGTGAGAGGTCGTTCAGGAAATCTTCAGTGTGGAGAATATGAATTGAGGAGATAGCTTCCTCACGAAGCGTGACGGAGTAGTGAGACTTTACCTTCGTTTCCTCAGAACCACTTGGAGAGAGGCGTCTCTTCGCTACTGTTGTAATGATCAATTTCATATTTTTATCTCAAGATCACGAAGGCCTGTGTGTGTCTAGCCACGTGAAGCAACTTAGACTGAAAAACTGTTTCTATGCATGTATCTCCACTTTCGAAAACGAATGAGTCGCATCACAGACATTAACAAATGTACAGTTCAAATAGCGACACTAGATGGTGTGAGGGAAAATCTGATACTGTCGTGGTTTTGTTTGAATAAGTCAGAGCTGGTGCTATTCCTTTATCGCCTGGAAAGTGGAACAGAGTGCACTTCACACATGGAAGCTTCTCACGAGTGAATCCTCCGGTATCAACGGGCGGAGCACTACCGACTCAAATTGGGTAAGGGGGGAGTATTTTCGGTGTGTTAAACATAAGGCAGAAATAAACGAAATGGTCCTTCTAGAAGCAGACCTGTAAGTTGTTTCAATCTCCACTTTGACTTTATGTCGGAGCTTAAGCTCGTGAACCAGGTCGCCTACATGTGGCCTTCGCCGAGACGATACTTCTTGTCCGTCAACGATTTCACCCTGGCAATCTTGCCGACAGGTTGGCCAGTACTAGCGGCAACATTTTTTCTGATCAGACGTGGTCTGTCGTCAGCCAGAGGACAAGGCAGCTTGTGTATTCAGAAACTTCCAATCTGAAGTCAAAAGGAAAGCTTAGCTTGACTGGCTAGGTGAATGTTGAGCCTCCCAATCGGCGATGCCGACGACACTGCAAAGGAAGAATGAAGTATGTCCGAGTTCAATGGCAGTCTACATTTCCACTCTGTGTGTGTGATGAAGAGGCAATGTGGTAAACACAAGCCAATAAAACAACGACTCCCCGGTCATCTTCGGTCATGCTAGTTTTTGATTTTTTACCACGTGCCCGCCTCGGCCTCTAAGTATATCAGGATTTGTTGATTATGCACATTTGTGGCCGGATTTTGCTTCTAGTAGCTCCGCTAGTCCACGAGCTACGCACAAGATGGCATTTTTCATGCGACGAAAGCTAAAGTGAAGGCGATTATTTATATCAGAAAGGCCCAGAAAGAGCCGCATGTGGAGCGAAGACCAACAGATCGGTACCGTTCCTCTCACTGACGTTTACCCTTGGACCTGGGCACACCACAGGCATCTGTGAGATGGTTAAATTCGGTTATCCCTAATAAACTGAGCAGCCGATCGTCTCCTCGAGAATCACAGGTACGCGCCTAACAACAAGTCGGTGATCTCTTCAGGCAGCCTCGGTAACGTCGAGCCGCAGCCAGCCTCAACGACACACTCCCGAGTTTTCAACTACGTTAGGATCAACAGCTGCATTCCCGATTGCAGTTCGACTCTAGAAAATGGACATAAAATTACTTCGATCAACCAGTTCAAAAACAGAGTTATTTTCTACAGCAAAAGATCTCAGCCTGTGCGCCGCCCTGGAAGGTTCTGTACGATTGTAAGCACATCGGTCACACGGATGTTCGGGGCTGCCGTGGCTACCCCTGTTTGTCTTTACGTGAATGATAGAAAGTTCGCAGTGCTTGTGACCTTGTGCTCCCGTATCAGTGATAATTATCAACATAAGGCACAAAGGCAGATCATGTTTTCTTTGGTGGTGTTGACACCTTCTGGTCGAGAAGCGTGGAAGCATGACCGCGAAATTCGAACTGCAGCCTTGCGGAGGCAAAATAGCCTGCTTCCCAATAAGAGAGCTGTGTTTTCCAGGCAAATAATCAAGGGAGGGAGTTTTTTTCCCTGTACGGATTGCGAACAAAAATTCCGTATTGACTCATCCCTTAATTTGGGATCCAGCCTGTAGGTGTGGCAACTGCCAACAACCTAATGCAAGATAGCACCGTCAAGAAAATTACATCCACTGAACTACAACAACTACTCTTACTGCTACTGTTTCTCTTGCTCTTCCTCTTACTGTTACTCTTACTACTATTGGTACCCCTAATAGTAGTAGTCGTCGGGAGCTCGACAGAAAAAGGAAGCTGATATTGGATATGGCACAAAAACTGGATACACATCGACAGAGGGACACTAATCAACGGCACACCTTTGCGTGACCTACCCACTGCGTCGTGTCAGAGAATCCACTTCGGGTTCCCGCTGGAAAAGGTAGTTGTTTGTCGTTTGATGCCTCCATTGACAAGCTGCTCGGTTTAGTGCGTCATGCAGACTGCAGGGCACGCGGCGAACCTCCATTCATCCTCTAGAAAACGCTTCCCTATGCTGAAAAACCCCTCAACAACGTCCAACCACAGTGATTTCACGAAGACACCTGAAACGCTAGTTTGTTTTCTGTTCGTCTGGTTTCGCTGATCTCGAGACAGCGCATGTCACACTCGAATCAGCACCCAGGTAGCTACCCGCCTCTCCGTCCCTCAATATCCGGCACGCCTACTCTCAGGCTCAGTCGCACACGTGCCGACGATGTCTTGAGGCTGGGTAAGACTCCGTTTTTTGCATGCGGCAGAAAATGATGAACAACTTTGGGTCAACACACCGACAAGGCCAGATGGATTCACTTTTACACCTCAACAAATCTGGGGGAGTGCCTGTAGCGCTTGAAGTTGTCTCATTTTATGTCATCAAGCAGTCCGATTTATAGACGCCATGGCGGGGCAGATATTTCGGGTCTCGTGTCTAACCCTGTTCATTGGCCTCGTCCTGACGCGTGCTACGTCCGGATCGAGTAAACCGCCAGCTGAGGCTGATTTCACCGCCACAATTCCGAAAGTTGGACTGGAGGGAAATGTGGAAAAAGTCTTTTCTCTCGGACCCTCCAACACACTCCGTGTGATTGACGAAACCGCCAAAGCTCTCTATGAACCCGAAAATAGCGTCACCCCAGAAGAGGCTTCATCGGAAAGCTACAGTGTCGCTTATAGATATGAGAATGGGGCGTGCGACTTCACACAGACAATTCAATTCAAGGATGCATACCCCGGCTACTCGACAGCATTGTGGGTTCGCGAGGAGCTTAGTTCGGGGAAGAGCGATGATGGTAATTCTCCGGAAGGACCTGTGAGGTTTACTTTTACAAGTCCCCCTGCAGAGTACTTGTCTGGGCGGTTGAGCTTTTGTGTTCGATTCAAGGCCGCGCGTAATACCGGTTCGGATTCACCAACCAAGACCACGACTCCGACAACGTCTGTCGGAAGCTCCGAACCGCCGCGGCCTCCAGTCGGCGACACAGAGGATACACAGGATGAGGATCCGCAGATCCAAGATCAGCCGTCGGATGGTGACTCCGCAGGAGAAGGAGCTCAGGGTTCGACAGGAGAAGAGGTACAGCAAGTGCGTGACGTTGAGGGGGAAACGCCTCGACCTGGTGGAGAAGCCCCGGGCGTCGGCCAGGTAGAGCCTCCTGCTGAAGACGACGAGAACGAGCGAGAACAAGAAGAAACAGGCACACCTACACCTCACTTATCGCCTGACAACCCCCCTGGCCCAGGTCATTCCGCCGCACACCCGGAGGTACCTCTTGACCCACCCCAGGACCAGTCAGAATCTTCCCCTAGCGCTCCTGCTGAGCCGCTGCCGGAAGCAACGCGGCCTGAAAATGAAGAAGACCCCGACGTGAAAAGTGATATGGAGGAACTGCATGGCGCTGCGTTGAGGAGGTTAGATGGAACACCTGCAGTGGAAGAGGCTTACTTGACTATTGTGGTGCACTCCGCAGCCTGGAGCTCTGCAGGTGGAATGGGTGGAGTTTCAGGCCTTCTTCTTACTCTGGTAGCCACATTATTTCAGGTGTCTCAACTGCACTGAGACTTCAACGTCTGTAGTCTGGAGCTATACTTTATTAGCGCGGAAGGGCTGTTGCTGTGACTGCAACTCGTGGTTGCTGGAACCACCAACAGAAATGCAGGGATATTGCAAGGTATGGTGTGCGACTGCACGTAAGGGTTACTTCAGGACAATCATGTTGTTGTTGTTTTACAATATTGGCCTCTTCTACTTGTTCGTTTCTGGAGACATTCGAACCTGAACCAACTCAGGGTAACTTGATTTCGGCGTAAAACGGTACTTGTAGCTCAGAATCTGTGCAGCTGACGAAACGACGTCAGGTGGTGATACGACGACACCAATCGAGAATTCAGTCTCGTTGAACTGAGTGGCCAAGCACTACAAGCCTCTTTCGTATTCTTGTGTATTTTAATTCACATGACTCGAGGAATGTATAACTGGAGTCAATCTGTCGGATAAGTCCGCAGAGGCACTACCTGTTCATGTCCTCGTATTTTGTCACGATAGTCACCATGCACGACTCCGGTTCCATGTTAGTGTCCGTTCTCATCCCTAAATACCCCGTCGACATGGTTGTTTTTTCCAGAGAAATGATTGCCCACCTTTTTGAATGACTCTTCTGTTGATATACCTCTGCAGTTACTATCGATTCCCTGTCTAACCCGCTATAAATGTGGAAATATAGTGAGAGAAGGACTGCTGTAGGCGTAGCGGGTGCCTGATTGAGCACAAGATACCACAGTGGAGGTCCGATGACGGCGACAATTCGAAGGGTCATCATTTTTGAAAGCGAGAAAGGGTACAGAAGAAACCTGAAGTGAAGCAACCCCCTAGTGCTCCAGTGCAAAGGCGTCTCTTTATAGAGTGAACACAAGCTACAGAGAAAGCAAACGGTGTGTATAATGTGCACCAGCCAGTTGTCACCCTTCGTTCTGAACACGCAACAGCAACGGTACGATTGAGACATTTAGTACCGAGGAAGAGTTGAGGCAACGACAACAACTTGGTAACAAGTCATCCAGGAACGGATGAGTCTGAGTGCTGCCTCTTCTGTTTTCAGGAGTTTTGTGTACGAGTCTTGCCCTGTGGTTTCAGCATTTCCTTCCGTGAATCTTCCGCATTCCAACCGGATAGAGGCCACTTGCTTTTCACTTGTTGAAGCATTTGTAATGATCTTCTCGGAACGCAACCTCCGGATGTCCAGTCTGCATCTGTCAATCGCTGTGCTGACACGGTAGGCTTACAGCTGGTTCGGTTACGGGAACTCGCTACGGAACTGGACGAAGCCCACGTCAAACTCCCTTTCACAAGCTGCTCCCGCCATCATACTGGAATCGCATGATTGACACCTGATCTCATTTCATTGTCTATAAAGGTATTCGTTGGTGTAATTGTTCTTGGTTTTTCTGGTCTCATCGTTGCAACTTCACCCTCCCCCTCCCGCCGTCCCCTGTAGCCCTTGAATTCTCGTGCACAGCTAGTCGACGGGTTTTTCGTCCCGCCGCTTTTCTGCCCGCCCCCGCGTCGACCCTCGACGGGCCACTCCCCACAGTGGAACAAACGACATGCTCATCTCCCGATGTTTGTCAAGACTGCGGCTCGTGCATGCAGACACGCGACTCAACAGATTTGCGATAAAACCTTGAAAGAAATGCGGATACATGTTTACATCACTCAAAAATAGGAAGCCTCCCTAGGTCTGCGGCTGTCTGATGTTGTTTTCATGCGCTATTTTGATCCATAGTGGCCATGGAGGGACAGACGCTACGAACCGTCTGTTTGACCCTCATGATCGGCACCTTCCTATCGTGTGCCGCAATTCAAACAAAAACATCGACAACTGCGGTTGACTTCACCGTCACCATCCCGAAAGAGGGACTTGAAAAGAATGTGGAGCAAGTCTTTAATCTCGGACCGTCAGGCACGCTCCGGGTAACAGACGAAACCGCCGAAGCTGTCTATCAGCCCGAAAGCAACAGTACAGATGAAACTTTGACGGACCCGTACGGCTCAGCGTATCGTTTTGAGAATGGGGCGTGCGATTTCACTAAGACTTTGAGCTTCAAGGAAGTATTTCCAGGCTACACGAAACCACTATGGGTTCACGAGGTGTCTGGTTCGGTTGAAACAGACAAAGATTCCTCTGGAAGGACTGTGACCTACACACTTGCGAACCCTCCTGCACAGTATTTGGGTGAAAGTTTAAGTTTTTGTGTGCGGTTCAAGACCGTGCTTGCTACGGGGTCGAATTCATCAACCGACTCCCCGACCACCCCACCGGCCACACAAGATTCTGGCGGCACAACTCCAGAAGGAAATCCCTCGCCAGAGATCCATGATACCCCGGGGTTACCTCCGCATCCTGACCCTGATAGGCCTCCCACTTCAGAAGGTAATTCAGATCCTGATAATGAGCAAGAGGAGCCACAGACAGAGAATGACGGTGCAGAAGATAAAGAAGAAGATGAGGAGCAACAGTTGATTCGGGATGGTTCTTTGGGTGTCGGCAGCAACGGTAGCGTCGTCCAGCCCCCCTCTACGCCCTCCAACAGTCAGACTGGCGAGACCCGGAACAGCGACCCAGCTCCAGTCACCACACCTGCGCCTAAACCTGGCACCGAAAGCCAGCATCTGGGAAGTAATGACGTTGAAGGCAGCGGCGAAGCCCAGTTGAGGCGCCTCAGTGCAACGCCTGCAGAGACAAATGCGTTCTTGACTATTGTCGTGCACTCAGCGTCCTGTGGCTTTGCGGGTGGAATGAGAGCACTGCCAGTTTTGCTCCTCTCTGTGGCAACTGCACTGTTGCGGATTTGGTAAATGCGTTTGAGTGTGAATAGAGTGAAGAGGAGTGTGGGAACTCGAGAAGAAATACTTCGGTCTGTTTGTGAACCAGGGGCAGACGACACAGGGTGGGCGAACGTGCTGTAGCTGTTGCGGTGTAGAAATGCACTGCAAGTCGATTTGTGCTTGAGGCAGGTACGTGCCTGGTGGGCCAGCGTGAAAACAGTGTTCCACGTCTTGTTGGACAAACACTGGAGAGAGGACAGACTGCAGGAAATTTGTCTCCATCACAGAACTGTTTTTGCTGTTGATCGAGAGATGCGTCACTCGACTCCTCGTTGCGGTTGAAGGGGAGGGAGAGGGTGGCAGAGCAGGCAACGACAGTTTTGCCGCTATCCCAGGATTCAAAGAGTCACGGCGATTGCCGCGCAATGAGCAGTATTACACATTTCTCTCGTATACGTGTACTCTTGCAGCAAGTTCAGCAAGTTCCAAGTGCTGCCGGAAATGAACACGATTGGAGCGCTGAAAGTTGCCGACGTCGCCTGTCGGAAACTGTCAAGTACCTATCTCAACACATTCCAGGCTGACGAGTGTTAATGGAATTTAGGCGGTGTGCATATGCACTGGCTGCTCGACGTACTCTCTCGCATAAAGTCACGCTTCAGAATTGCACTCGATACACCACCGGAATTACTTGTCGGAGCGAAAGTAGGTGAATGGCGGTAGATTATGTCAGATCACTGAGTCGAACGATATGTAGACAACGCGTCAGTCAGCAGTGTTAGCCCCCATCACAAAAATAATTTCACCCGCAGTATCAGGCGACAAGACAATCGCTTCATCACTTGCCTACGTTGCGTGCCCCTGAAACGCGGCGGACCCACGGGTGCTGAAAAAGAATCACAGTTATTTCCCTTTGGAAACACTGTTTCTTATAACATCATAGCAATTTTCGAACGAAACAGAAAACTGCGGATTGCGCAAATCTTTCCACAAGCTGCCATTTGTGTCAACCTGTGCAACCTCCCTTTCTGTTCGCGGCAGCTACATCTTGTCTCCCGTCACAACACGCTCCAGGTGATTGACCAGACCGACGCTGCAGTATATTTGCCAGAAAAGATCGCCAACGCACAAGAGACTTCCTCTAAACCCTACAGTGTCGCTTATCACTTTGAGAATGGCTCATGCGATTTCTCCAAGACGGTCAAAGTCAAGGACGCATTTCGTGGCTACACGACGCCAGTATGGAACCAGGAACAAACGGACTCGGGGACGAGTGGAGGTTGATCTGCAGAAAGGGTTGTGAAGCACAGGTTTACGAATCCTCCGGCTGAATACTTGGGTGAAAAGTTGAGCTTTTGTGTGCGGTTCAAACGGTTCTTGCTCCTGGTTTGGGTTCACCAACAAAGACCACAATTTCGTCGACGTCTGATGGTGGCTCCGACGCGCAGACACCTGGCGGTGGACAACGGAGGAAGAAAGTCCTCAAGAACAGGTTCCTAACCAAGGGCCGGTTAGTGGTAGCTCGCCAAGAGGCGGGTCTGAAGGTCCCTCGGGAGAAGTTGGCCAGCAATTGCCTTCCGTTGGACAAGGGGAGAAGGAAGAAGGAAATTCAGACGTTGGAACGTCTTCACCTACGCCCAGCGTTGGCGCGGGTGGTCGGGCAGTCCCGCCGTTCCAGGGGAACCACCAGCTCATAACGCAGATAAAGATCAAGACTCTCCTTCTCTTTTCAACCCTCAGGGTAGTGTCACAGAAGAAAACGGGTGGCTTGACCAGGATGAAGGCAATGAAGGTGAAGACGCCGTTCAAGAACCCAGCGGCGCCAAAATGGGGCGGCTGGATTCACCAGGTTTAGCGCAAGATGAATAGACTATTGTAGTGCACTCCGCAGCCTGGAGCTCTGCAGGTGGAATGGGTGCATTGTCTGGTATTCTGATCACTGTGACAGTCACGCTGTTGCAGATATGGTAATTGCGTTCGAGCGTGGAATTTTGTAGATAGGGACGATATAGCGTTACTGAGAAGAGACTGGTGCTGATGATGAGACAATGCGAAGGCTAGCAACACCGGTGCATAATACCTGAGCCGCGGTATCGTATCATCATGTAATGTGTGACTGAGGAACAGTGTCGTTTGTGTTCAATCGCGTCCCCCACTAAGTAACTGTGGTTCCGTCTTTCATGCAATTGGTGGAGATATACGAACCACCCGAACTTGAGGTAACTTGATCTTAACGCTGAAATTAGACGTATTGTGTTTATGTATTTTTTTGCAACAGCGGGCATTTTACTACATTACAGGGGGTCGGAAAAGTGTACACAGATCGATACTGCTGGGATCTTGTGAGGGACGCCTGCTCAGGCGTCACCCAGAGTAAGCTAACCTTTCAGGTACATCACGTGTGACTGCCATTGTTTCGTGTCTTGATAATGAACGTGTGCAACGCCAGATGCATGGCGGCATCAACTCTCGTTTTTCATCCCTGTACATAGTGGTTTTCCCCATCAAGGGTACCATTTCACGAAGCAGAACCGACAACGGACACATGTTCATGCAGCTCTCGATCCCCGCTCGCGTATCTGCCTTAGATAAAGAGCGTTTGTGGATGAGTTGCGGCAGCGATCACCAACTAGTTGTACGGTTGCGGTTTGAGGGGAGGCCTTGATAGCGTCAGGGAAACACAGACCACCTCCAATGAAAACAAATGGAAAACATCTGGTGCACAAGCCTCTCCGAAGTACCGAAGTAGACACAGGCTACCAGATAAACGATGTACTGTGAACGCATGTGTCAGTAGCCCTTGTGGCTTCCGGGGGAGTCTCATCGGCATGCGCTTTAACTGATAGTGTGAGAGAATCAGATCAGGAGATCCGAACCCCAACAGGATAATAACTCAGAAAAGGGAAATTGTGTGTAGGCGCTGCCAAAGACGCCTTCCGGGTTTAACGCGTTTGCCGGCTTTCCTACGTCTACCTCTGCCATTGTCTCCGATAAACATGTGCGTGTATATATTCACCTATGTTTATATTCGTTCAAATAAATATGCATATATATGCAACAGTCTCGATGTGAGTTAGCCTCCATTGTCGGGTCATTCGTGTCCCTTCCTTGTGAGATATTTGTGCTGATTTGCACACCGTGTAGTCACTGGAGCAACACTCGGCGTCTGACAGCCGCTGCGGTGAGGCGCAGTCACTGCTGACCTTGTCTGCGATGCGTGCTGGACCGGCTTCCGGAATGTGCGACGGGATGGAATCAGAAACACATCAAACTCCGTTCCATAAGCTGCTGTATCTATCTACAAGAAAATATTTTTCTAAAGCATTTGCCTGCGTTTTTACGGACAACAGTTAGTCTCATTCTGCGCGTGTTTTCCGATCCCCCCGTCGACCCCGTCCAACGCGTGCGACAGTCAATTCCGCGCCGGGAGACTCACCCGCCTGTCCGTCTGGGCCTTCTTTCGCCCGTCAACCTTGACCCTCGCCCCGTTCCTCATCACAACTCCGATTTTTGTATGACCGCGAGGGGGTCAGTTGTCCTTTACAATAGCGGGGAAACATAAAAGCCTCTTCCCTTCCTTCTTCTGTAGCCGAAAAGGGTGTCTGAAGTGTTTGATTGCGTCTGAGTCTGTTTGCGTTGAATACTCCGATCCACTCTCGCAATGGCAAGGCAGACCTTTCGCGGCGGGTGTCTAGCGCTTTTCATTGGCACTGTCTTGCAGTGCGTCGCCGCTGAAACAGGCCAACCGACAGCTGAGGTTGACTTTACCACCAGCATTCCGAAAAGGGGACTGGAGGGAAATGTTGAAGAAGTCTTTTCTCTTGGACCCTCTGGCACGATCCAGGTCACTGACGAAACAGCGAGTGCCGTTTATCAACCAGAAACCAGCGGAAACTCAGCTGGAACTTTGACTGATCCGTACGGCGCCGCATATCGATATATGAATGGAGCGTGCGATTTCACAAAGACAGTCCAATTCAAGGATGTGTTCCCCGGCTACACAGCAAAATTGTGGACACGGGAGGAGTCAGGATCTAGTGAAAGAGGACGTGACTCCGCGGGAAAGGTTGTGATGTACACGTTTAAAAATCCTCCAGCAGAGTACTTGAGTGTAGGGTTGAGCTTTTGTGTGCGGTTCAAAACGGTGTCTGCCGCTGGATCGGATTCACAAACCACCGTATCCACTCCTTCGATTCCAAGCTCATCGGAATCGGCAGACCACCCGAATTCCGGCGAGACCGATGGTGAGGATGATGGCGGGGATGATGCAGAAAATATACCCTCTGATGAGATGCTGAGGCCCCCCACAGCGCCGGAACGTCCTGGAAACCCTGTTACTAAACCAGAGAACGGACTTAATGAAGATCAAGTGTCTCCACCAGGCCACCACGACCCTGTTCCACCTCAGGTCAACCCAAGCGTCCCTCAAGCACCTGATTCGGACACACAACCTCAGGAACATCAGGATGCAGTCCCAGGTCCCGGATCTGGCACACAAAACGATAACGTATCTGTGCATCCTTCCAATCCACCTACGGACCACGCGGGGCAACAGCAGCCGCCTTCAGATAAAGTCGAAGAACATGTCGCGAATGACATCGAAGAAGGCCGTGGTGCTTCCCTGAGGCGGCTGGATGGGGCAGCTGCCGCGAATGAGGCATACCTGACTATCGTGATACACTCAGCAGCTTGGAATTCTGCACGTGGAGTGGGTGCGGTTTTATGTCCTCTTTTCATCGTGGCAGCCACGCTTTTACAGATGTATTAGGTGGGTTTTTAATTGTGTCAGAGTTGGCACTTACACACAGAGAGGACAGTGTTGAAGGAGGAAGAAGGATCAAGCGATTTTTTAGACGAAGAGCCGGCTGGACACGCCAGGGAAACAGTAGCGTTGGTTTAGCGTGTAGGATGAGTCAAACGTCTCCTGGAACATCCACATTTCTTCTGGCTACAGGTTGTCTTCTCCTTCGTTCTTCTTCGGCAAGGTTCGAACCCGGTCCTTGTGCGGCTGGAGTAACCTTTCGAGCAGAATGCTCGATGTTTTGTAGATAGCTCTCGACGAGAAATTTCAGCAACCTCATGAAATTGTTATACGAATCGTGAGTCGCAGACACGCATCAAGGACTGACAGGATTTCGTGAGGCTAAGTGTTCAGTCGTCACGTCGTCCGGATAACTCTGCTGATGCATTTCGTTTTCACTTCATCATCTCGTGTGACGATAGTGTCTCTACGACACCATCTGCGTGGTGGACTGAATTCACATTCATGGACAGTCACTATGAGAGTGACATTTTCCTCTAAAGGGGAACAATGAATATGCTTTTAAGGTAGAACCATCCACCAAATTACATAGTTCATGATCGATAACCTGTCTTCAATGAAACCGGGATTGTTGGTGGACGTTCGACATTTCTAGATATAGGTGTGTCGGTTTCATTATTCTCAAAATCGCACCGGTCTCGAGAGTGGAGGAGGCCTTGTTTCAACGACGAAGCATAGACAGGTTAAAGAAGGTCCAAAACGGATCGCTCCACTACACAAATCTTGCTACCTATACCCGGTGTTGATGCAAGCATTCCCATAAAAAGCATCCGTGTGGAGGCGCCGCCGTTATTCATTCCTCCATAGTTACGGAGCACTGTGAGTAGACACGATTGAGGTGCTGACAAATAAAACGCAGCAATAAAGCGAAAAGGAACTGAGGAGTTTTAAATTTCCCTGGGCAGCTCTGTACGTCAACACGTATGCTGACTGCGAGGCACATTCCTTCAACCGTACGTGTCACCAATCGAGCACCGCTGCTGCAGCCCCAGCGCAATTACATAACACTTGGGAATAGTTTGGCGTGAGCTAGCCTTCTGAGTCAACTCATAGTGAAGTCACGTTGTCGTGAATAGCGACTCAACACTGTCCGGAATTCAGGTGAGTAACTGTCAATCGCTGCGAACAGGCGCCTGCTGCCCGCGGCGTCTCTGTGCTTGATGTGCTTTTAGGGGGATACATAACTCGACTGAACTGCAGTTTATGTCCAACAATTATCCACACACTGTCCGACTTCGCTCACCAAGAACCCATCAAACTATCCACACACATCGCTCGCCGTAAGCGACAAGGCAAGTGACGTGTTATCCATTATTCTTTCAGCGATGCACGCCGCAGTGGACTCCGCGCGCCCGCAAGGCACCCCGCTCTCCGTGCTGATCTTCTTCCGTCTGCCAGTTGGCTGCCGTTCGTGCCCGGAGCATAAAAATGGGTGACACCACTTTGAGGTACACTATATAAAAGATGGTGGCACACGTTGTATTTCGTCGGTGTGTTTGAATATAAATTTCTCTTATATCTCTGGTTTCCGAGTTCCAGTGACATTTGTACTTCAAACACAAGTATCGCTTTAGCGTTTAGACATATTATAGAAACTAGCTAGAAACGTCGTGGTTATTTCGTGACTGTGCAAGGGACCAGGGAGCCCGTCTCCCACAGTGCAGAGGGACTGAACGGCGTCCCACTTTCGACAAGCCGCCAACGGTTACCTTCCCATTATAAAAACACCGAGGCAAGTGTGTGTAGCAATTGCGGTTGTGTGAGAACAGTTTCACGAAAGTTGCCATTCTTAGCATTGTTGCAATGACACGCCAGATATTTCGAGCAGTGCCTCTAACGCTGCTGATCTGCGCCGTTCTGCCGTCTGTCGCCTCTAAAACAAGCGAACCAAATGCTGAGGCTGATTTCACCGCTACAATTCCTAAAGCGGGACTTCAGGGAGACGTGGAGAAAGTCTTTTTTCTCGGACCATCGAACACGCTCCAGGTGATTGACCAGACCGGCGCTGCAGTATATTTGCCAGAAAAGAGCGCCAACGCACAAGAGACTTCCTCTAAACCCTACAGTGTCGCTTATC
>AVCM01002161.1:0-16015 GCA_000447165.1 Hammondia hammondi
GACCCGCACAAGGTGCTCGCCACTCCCCCGACTTGTTGCGAGATCCCCGCGCGCCCCGCCGTCGAGCTGCCAAGGGGGAAAGTGCGCCTATCGCTTTGACCGGAGCTCTGCCCAGCTGCGGGTCCCCCAGAATGGCTCGCTCAACGCTGTCCCGCACAACTAAGTGGAAAGTGCTACTACTCGTTGAAATCGAGAACTTCGGTGACCGCAGGAATGCAAATACGTTTTTCCCCAGATGTCAACATTGAGGAAGAGACCACACAGTCCAACAACGGACGAAATGCCTTGCCGCCATCTACCTACAAGGGGACAATGCGCTTGTGCCTGGCACTGCTGGCTAGCCAGATAGCATAGGCATCAAGCATATCGAGGCATCAGTAGGATTAGGGCACATGTGTGGGGAAGATCTGATTTTTCTTCTGGAGGACGGAGAACGGTGACGTCACTTGGACGCTTCGTGTAATAGATAGCCTGCCAGTGCCATTCAATGACGGATACAAACACTAGGTGTCGACTGGGGGCCCCGGGTCGAGCGGACGTCGGTGCCAGGCGTTTGATGGAAGGAGGAGCATGTTTATCGGGGACAACGCATTTCAGTTAGGATGTGTATGTCTACTTGTGAAGCATTCTCCCATCCGAATCGACGACAAAAACGCGGCGGAACACGATTTCTTGCGGTTGTCGCATGTCTGATTTGTGAGTTTTATGGTCCTCGTGTGCGAGGTGCGCCGGAATTGACACGCAGATGCTCTGATAATTTTAGAAAATAACGTTCGTAGCGCCAGGACTACGCCTGTCCGCCAGTGAAAATAGGAATGCAGTTCAGTTGTCTAAAGCAGCGTTAACACTTCTGGGGAGGGAATGCGTGCATCCCTAGGCTGCCTGATGGGCAAGGACAGCTTAAGTACGATTACCTGCTCACCACATACGGATCGGCTCCGCACGAGAGACACGCTTGTGGTGTAACATAGGTACTGTTGGTGTGTACATCGGGGGCTGCGGGACGAAAAATCTCTGGGAACAGTCATCTTGTAGTCCCAGAAAGAATCTGTTGAAAGATCGAACCAGTTCTCTGTGGCAGAGGATGTTAAGAAGAAGGTGGTTGGAAAATGAATCTAGAGCAAATGCCATAGTTGTAACCAGTGACCTGCAGCGCCGCCTAGTGATTCTTTCAGGCCGGGAACGATACTAAGGCTATGTGGAAGTGCTTATGACTTTTCAGCAGCATCGCACGAAACACTGCCGCGTGGCTGGAGGTTATTTCTCGGTGTTGAGAGAGGTTACAGTCGTTCAGCCCAGTCAGTCGAGAACTGCTAGTCGCCATCGAACACTCTGGATTCCCACGAAAAGTTTTCGCTCCTCGGTTTAAGGAAGGGCCATTCCATTCAACCACAAGGTTCTGGCTTCTGCCACTTTGCCTGCTGTTGCAGCGGGATGCACTAACGCAGTTTACTTCAGTGGCGACCCGATTGACACCGGTGTTCGTTGTGGAAATGGTCTCGTAGAATAAGTGTTTTGGCATGTTTGTTCGTTGCCTATCGTTAATTCAGCATCAGCGTGGAATTGTGTAAACGGTCGGAGGGCATGGGCCATTACAATGCAAAGCACGCATGTGGCAACCGAGATTGCGGAATGGGCACAGATTCTGGACTTGCTGGTAACCATTTGAAAAAACGGATTCAGATTAAACTCTTTAATAATGTTATCTACAAATCTTTGGGATCCTCTGGTTTATCACAACCATCCGGACACGTACACCTGCTGGTGCCGGTTGCTGTATGTACGTTGTACATCTCTTTCGCCTACGGTAACCTGTTGCAGCCCAAAAGTAGGAATCGCAGCCTACGAGCCTTCTGCTTTTGCGCATGTGAGATCTAGCACCAGCAACAGGGGTTGTTGCGCCCCTTGTCATCAAGATAACACAGTCAAACTCAAACGTGTTCTACGTTCAATAGATGTCCGGACACACGGCGAATCGACTCAGCTCCACATTCGTGCTGCAGTAGTTGCCGCGGGTTGGCTGTATCGTGCCTCCCGATGTTACAAGCGGCCGCGTGCGCTCTGGCCAGTAACGACCATTGTACAACCAATCTTCGAGGCCCGTGACAGTATTGATACCCTTGTCAAACCACAGCGGCCGCCAAGCTGATTCGCCCCCCTTCATTGAGCGAACCGTAGCTCTTTGCTTTTCTTCCAGACGAAGTTTCTCCGCCTGAGCCCCTGCTGAGTCTCCGTCTTCGTACTTGCGCTGAAGACAACGACCGAAGAACGAGTGTGAATAGCACACTGCATGGAAACAGTAAGAATGGAAGACCAGCACAAGAAGAACAGTTCAATTGTCCCACCTGCATTTGTACAAACAGGGGTCACTGTCATGCACGTAAAAAAATGTTGGCTTTTATACTCTCTTGCCACCCTATGCTGTCTGTCCCATGCAACCGGTTCACACCGAGGCAGTAGCGGGGCTGCCTCTTCGTCGGTCTCATCTTACGCGACCAGCAGTGTTGTGAAGAAGTGTACATTCCTTATCCGTCCCTGACAGCTGCTACCGACTACTAAGGATTGGCTGCAGTGATTTGTCTTTACTGGCTTGTGACGATGTCGTGCACTATTTCTCCCTGGTGGGCCGAGGTCTCCATCCAGCACAACCCGTGGTCGGAGAAGGCGTACCAAGTCTGGTCTGAAGCGGGAGTCAGTTGGTGCCATCCCAGCCCATCCTCCTCTCTTCACTACAAGAGTGTTAGGTTGGGAACCTTCAGTAAGTTCATTCAGCTCTATTGCGAACGTCGGCATATTGTAGTACTCCTTCGCACTTGGGGGTTTCAGTGTGGCCTCCCAGGCAACGAAAAATGTGTCCTCGTCATTCCATGTGATGTCTGCCTCATCCTTGCTTCTTGCTGTTGAGGCCACTGACGGATGGTCCCGTCCCCGTGTCTGCTCGCAACAGACCTGCACCTGGTCCTTGTCAGCCGGCACAACTCTAACTTCAGCTGCGGTTCTGTCTGTTTGACCGATGAAGTTTATCTCTGGACTGTCTTTCTCTTTTGGAAAACTCTGCAGCGGAACGACACCGGATCCATGTCGGCTCGATCTCCTGCTGGTCTGTCTAGCCTTTTGCGGAGTTGAAGTCCGCCCTCCACCACGACCGAAGCTCGGACTTGAGTAAGAATTTTGGTCACGATTCATTCCGGTGGCAGACTCGATCTGCCGGTTTCGTTGCTTGAACTCTTCGTAGCTTCCTTTTCCAACCCTCGTCATCCACAATCGTTTGCTCCAGCATCCATCAATAAAAAAGCGCGGACAACCGGCCCTGTCCAGCACTTGCCCTCTTAGTCCATTGCGTCCTGCACACTCTTTTGATAACCAGCTATCGCTCCGACAGTTCATGCGACCTCTCTTTGTATCCGAGGGAGGGGACGCAGAAACCGACCGAGAACCAGAATCATTTTTCTTGCCGCTGCCGAGGGGTACCTTCTCCTGTTCCTCTGCCTCCCCTCCTCCACCGCTGTCAGATGCTACACTGTTGCTCCACCTTCTTCTGGACTGAGAGATAGGAGGGGAGGCAGGTTCCGTCAGATTATGGTTGGCCGAAGGGGCATTCCACTGAAACGACGAAAGCCAGGAACCGGCTGAAGCTTTTGAGGACGAAGAGGAAGTGACCGGCAGGAAAGACACGTGCGCCTCTTCACTTGTCATGTGATTGGTAATAGTCATGACTCCGACCCATTCCATCCACATTGTTCCTGCATTATTGAAAAAAAGTGAGCGGCAGATATCGCGATTTAGTGCTGTCACAAATGGCGTCAGCCCAGCGCAGGAGGAGCGACCGCAATCAAAATAGGAAGAGCTTACCGAAAATAATATTGTGGACCCTCGTGTTGGGCCGGCACCATGTATAATCTTCGAACCCTCCTCCGGGTAAAAAAAGCCTCAATGTTACCGTGCCCGAATTGCAGCTGTCGACATGAGTCCCCTGAGAAAAGCAAGTCACCGACGATCCGAAGCCCGTCGCAGCTGCGGCCGAACAACGTGAATGGAGGATTCCAGTTTTGCACGTGAATCACGTGAATGGCTTCATTCAGAGAGACTTTCCAAGCGCATGTTACACAGCGTTTCACCGGTTAGACGTGTGTTAGTCTGTGTATCTGCTCCTGGATCCTTCTAGGGAAACTGAATCATCTGTGGTGCCGCCGGGTAGCCGAAAATGCGGATGGGCTGATTTTCAGCGGAATGAAGAAGCCCCCTTCGTCCAGGGTGATTGAATAGGACACTTTGGTATGGTAAGAACACATCTTCACATCACGTCGAAACACTTTCGAAGTACGAGAATTGGTGACCGAATCACGTTCATTCTCACCAAAAGGTCGACAAGAACAGTTGCTTAAACAAACCTGGATGCTCAGAACAGGAGAGACGGTTCCGAAGCAGACAAAGTCGCCATTGTGAGCTGCTGCATGGTATGCAGAGACAGGCGGGTGGTGCGACACTTGCTCCGCTATGTAGTTGAATCCTCGATGAGAGCATTCGAATGTTTCTCCTGAAGGACGCAGGGACAAAGCACGGATCCGTGGCCAAGCAGGGGGTGTTGGTGCCGTTGCTAACGGAGCGCTTAAACACGCTCACGTTCACCACCGATGTCAGTTACTCCGCCATATGAAAGTAACAGACACGTCTCTCGCTGTCGCGTTCGAGTCCATGCAAACAAGTTTGCAATTGCAACAGTGGTAGCACGGCTGCCGTTGCTCATGTCGAAATGTTGCCGTGACCAGAAAACCAATGTTCTTTATCAGATTAGGCCTTTTATTCTGGGCGGGAACAGAATCACTGAGTCTCTAGGTGGTACAGCCAGGTGCAAGGCGGCCAGCGTCGAAGCGCACGGCACATTAAACAGCGCAGTAGGTGGATACCAGACAAAACGCAAGCATCCGCCTTACAGCTGCTGCCTGCAGGCCTTGTCGGGGACAGTAATACACGTATGGTATTTAGTCTCAACTCTCACAAAAACGTTAAACTGTCATGTCAGAGCTGGACAAGTCGTACAGTGGAACTGTAGTCTGCGTTTGCCGAGAGTGTCAACACCAAGCGTGGCCGGTATGGTTCCTGTCAAATTGCCAGGCTTATCCTTTAGCTGGTTCCCTACGCACCCAGCATGGGGTTGAACGGTTTGTAACAGCGCTCCATACTGCCTGCATATGCCGAGAGCGCGAAGATGGTGACATAAGCAAGCCTTTCCGTCGATGTCGCTCTTGTGCGCGCGATCGAAAGAAGATTGGTGTACTCGAAGTCCTCGCAAATTCTCTGACAGCGAATCCAGAGAGAGGCCATAATACTCCCCGGTCAGAGAAAAGATCCCACGCAAGGCTTAGACTACATTCAGTGTGAGCAAAAGAAGCGAAATACTAGTAGTTGCCCAGCACCACTAAACCTGCTACCCCACCAGGAGTGTCACTTGCATTCAGCGACAAAAGGAGTGGCAGGCGGCAGCAATTGTTACACATATGTGGCTCGTGGATCATGCATGATATCGGCAGTGCCAGAAAGGAAACCGATCCGGCATCAGCCAACGTATAAGTTTCATGACCCACCTCAACAAAACGTCACGCGTGTTGATCGTTTCGTACACGGGCCTCTAAGCCATCTTGGATGCATTTCTTACTTGCAGCATTGATAGGGGCTCATTGACGCTGATAGGAAGCGAGAAATTGCGCATGTCAGAGCTATTGACTTGCTTCAGTATCTTAAGGATACTCAGGTTACTGCTGCTGGGTTTTGCACAGGGCAATTTCGTCCTTCTTCGGGCTAACGGCACTATCCCCTGCGGTATCTCCCTTAACGTACAGGGCCGCAGGTACGGCTCCTCTGTCTCAACCCCGTTTTCGAGCGGACTGCAAAACGCTTTCGCTTCGACGCTATCGGTTCCTTCTTCCGAAGATGTCCTGACATCTTCGGTTGCTGCGATGTCACTCGTGCGCTCGGCTCGAGGCTGTCTCACCGCATTCACAGCGTCCGCACAGTTGGCCGTGACACCCGAACCTAAATCCCCCCCAAACTCATCCGTTATATTAGGCGCAATTGGTGTTTCAGTGTCATACCGCTGCCCGGGATAAGAAGGTTTTCCGCTCGGGGCACTTTCTTCAGCGATGTTAGAGCAAGCCGTTGCAAAAGACTTCTCTGTATTGTCACTCTGATGATCCACTCGCTCCGTGCTCGACTCCTCACGTGTATCCAACGCTTCCCTAGAGATATCGCCGCCGTGCCATTGTCCGCCGGTCTGTCGCTTCTGCTCCAAACAATGGGAAGTCGGCAATAACAGTTCCACGAAGTTGTCCTGCCACAGCGCTGACGGCGGAAGAGGAAGTGCAGTGTGAGGAGTATCCCGTGGCGGCAATAGAGGCGGGTGCAGGTCCTCCAATTCAGGCAGAGGAGTCCCATTCTCAGGCAGCACATGTGGTAAGGAAGAATCATCGATGCAAGGCACTCCCGCTGAGGATATTTCATCTTCTTTTCTCACCAAACGACATGATTCAAATGACTGAAGCGGCGATATGGTGGGCACTTCGTCAAGTTTTTTTTTCGCTGATTCGGTCTCGACTGCCATTTCTTCCCACACAGTGCCAGTACTCCCATTGGCTCGATGCAGCGCAACTACGTTATGGACGGGCAGATCGTCTGGAGAACTCCGTTTGTAGTTCCTAGTGCTTTCTTTAGAGTCGATTCCACAGCTGGTGGCGCTGCTGCCGGAGGGAGAAGACCGGGCATGTTGGTTTCCCAACTGTTGGTCGCTGGGACGTGCTGACGAAGAAGCTTTTTTATCGAGTAAACACTGTTCTTTCAGGTCTACCCGTTCCTGTCTGTTTTGGTCGACTGAGTTAACGGGATTGTCGTTCTGTCGAGCGACCGAAGACGGGTCTTCCTCGCATCCGGACGACTGTCTGGTCCATCCAACCTTGTGCACCACTGAATGCCATAAGGCCTTGTTATGCCTCTTTCGACGAATACGTGTCACATTTTGGGATGCGAAACGGTCACCCTTTTCCAGATTCACGCCACATGTTTCCTCTTTCCTTTGTTTCCATTTTTTCCTTCGATGTCCTCTCGAGTTGGAAGCTGTGTAACTGTCCGTGAGAGGTGTGCGACCACCGCCCTTCCATGCCTGCGACTGCTCGGTTCCGTCCAAATATGACTTTCCTCCACAGGGTTTCCATGCTGGCACCTTCTGTACACGCCGTTGACCTTGCGCCAATTCCTCCTCTTGCCTCAGTGCCGTCTCTTCGACTTCTTCAGCGTAAACCACGGCAGTGGACTCCAGTGCAGCTCCACTATGTGCAGGTCCCTATGGAATGAAAAAGCCGCACCTTTTTTCGCCTCTGAACTCTTGAAACAAGTATCTGGTTACTTGACGCTCTGCACGTACCTCGATATCGATTTTTGTTGAGTGAGTTTTCTGTTGGTAGAGTGTTTTGGTGTGGTGGTCTTTACGGCCACCTTCCACCAGTTTTTGCTTCCAAAAAAAGTAATGCGTGCTGTTGCGACAATTGTCATACGGCTTTTTGGAGAAGAATCAATTGAAAAGGACTCACTGTAAAGCCCTGGAGGCTCATCCGAAGGCAGTCTTGTAAAACATATCAAACTGCGCTACTCCCGCCAGACTAAACTCACTTTATCTTCGAGGAATCTAGCCTCCATGCTATCGGACCCAGAACCACAACAGTACCGATGCTTTTTGCCAATCGTTAACCGAGATCGCGACAGGCGATATGTCCCAAGGACTCGTCCGTTATACAGTCGCCGATCAATGGTGTCGCCCTCTCGGTGAACAATGGAAAGGCAGAAAGGGGGTTCTCCGAAAGTACTCTTCCAGATGTGGCGAACTGCATGAGGTCTCCGAAACCCCAGGTGTACTGCACATGAAAAAAAAACCACATATGAGGACCCCACAGAAGTTCACTACCTTACCGCAGTGTCGGCTCCCTTGCTGGTTTGTCGTGAACCTGCTGAGATTACTAGCACTCGAGAAAAGCTAGGGTATGTCATTTTGTGGACGAACGGTTGACGTACTGATGTGGGTGCACATAGGTGCCATGTATGGGGTGTACCTCCTGACTGATTCGTCAGTAAAACTCAAAAACCAGGTTCATTATAGCTTCAAACCACCAGCGGTGGGAACATTTTGTTATAACAGAACTCCAAACCTCCATCACGTTTTCGAGTATGTTTTCTCTTTTCTGCCGTAATGGGGTGGTGGTGGTCTGTCGTTCGGGGGAAGAAGAACGCTGCAAATAACAAATCCACGGAAAATCTGCTGCAGTTTTGTCATAGGGGAACTGATCGATTTTTTGCCCTTTCTGTTGTGCAGCTGATGAGTGAGTCGCGTAATTACTTCACCAGTAATTGTAGATGTGAAAACCATTCGGATAATGGATCTGCCTAAATTCTCCAAAATGGGAGGCTGCAAGAGACATGGCTGAATGTGTCTTGTTGGAAAGCGCATCTGTTTGGGTCGCTACTACGAAGACAGGCGTTATCGTAAGACTACACCTCGCAACCACAATTCGAAGCTGGTCTTTCCCGAGAGTCTTTCTGCCGCTCGCTCAGAAGTGCGAAAGTCCCGCAGCAAGCGCCCTCTCTGCACTGCCGCCTCAACAACTCTTACGTCAAGTACAATCAGCGAGGCACTTGAGGTCTTGTATTAGGCTCCATTTCCGTCACCGGTAGACATGTTGAGGCTCGTGCAACGAACAGAATCGGTAGCCACTCGAAATGTGCGCCAACTTCACATTCCATCTCGGTTCTTATCCGCTTGGTAAAAAGAACTGTTGTTGACTCTGTTGCTAAAAAACTGTCGTTCTTGTTTCAAAATGTTCTCGGACAGATGAAATTGGCTGCATGCTTATTCGCATGCTTACCCACATTCAGAAAAACTGCATATTGTCATAGGCGATACACCGTGGCCCCAAGGGCGTGCTGTCATATCTTTTTTCTCTGAACAAGAACCTTGAGAGTTGATCTGCTGCACATTCCAAAATTGAAGTATAGCCAAATTTGGGAATAAATGCACTTTCACCATCCAGTTCTCTGGTCTTCAGACCGTTAGAGGCGGTCGCTGTTGTTGTGGAAGCAGTTTTTGGTAGTGCAGAGACAGTGCCCAGATTAGTAGGTTTACGCAATCTCAGAGAGTTTTCTTTGAACAGAATCTTTTATCACTAGTACTTCGTGTACTGAACCAGCAGCTGCGAGTTCGAACGCCGTAGTGCTTTAGAGTCTTTGCCGACTGTGGAAAGCAAACCGTGCAAGGACGTGCGAGGGTAATGTCCCGAAAAAGGTTTTGACCTTGAGTCATTACAAACCATGCCACGCAGAAAAATGCTTTATCTGAAGGCCTCAACCATGCCGGAGACAGCAAGTGTCAAATGGAGGCTACAACTGCCTCTTGTCTTATTCTCGTGTACTTCAATTCACATGACCCTGCGATAATAATGTCTTATCACCTTCGTCACCTAGTATCTGACGACGGGTGCCCGAAGACAAATTGTACGCTGTCCCGTTGGAAAAGGCAGTTTTGTTGAGCGAAACCTGAAGTAAATCGCTTCAACATGTACCATGCCCCATTGTGCAGTGAAGCACATTTGACCGATTTGCCGTCGACTGCTCGTCATTTTGTGGGATGCTCATGAGACGAACTCGTACGCCGCCTTTTCGAAAATTACGAGTTCTTTTTTGCCCCTTGACACATCCAGTACAGGAGGCGAGAAATAAAGAATTAATAGACAACAGTTTTTAGAAACTACGTGGGTCGAGCGGCTATTCTTGTGCGAAGGTGTGACATGATGCCAAGATGGGCAGATGTGCTCTTCTATTCAACCGATGAAATTATGTCTGCGCTATCTGGGAGATGGAACACGGTCGAAAAAGGCTTACTCCGAAATCACGAAGATTCTACGAATTTAGAAGACGGCATGAGACACAGGAGAGGCAGGAACAGCACCCCCACATCCTGAAACGTCGTTATCTTTCGGTCCGTGGAGGGAAGGCGCCTGAAACTATAAACCGCCAAGTTCGAAGCGCCTCCAGACGTCCAGAAATAGAAACTTTTGTAGATTCTTAGAAGGAAAGTACAGTGCACGGCCACAGAAGCCTACGGGTATATATTGGTCAGTAGTTCTCTTCAACTTTATTGAAAAGTGTCGCGTGCAAGGCAAAAGTTACGATTTTGAATCACGCTCCGTACACAAACCGCATAGTGTATTTTATCTGCTGACACATTGAACTAGCAGCTACAGAGAGAAGGGGGTCAGAAGCAAATCTTTGAAGACAACAACTCAAATCTTCCTGGCGAAACATTGGCCTCAGAGAAAGTGAGTCACTCGAGTGTTAACATGCATTTCTTAACAGGGACAAAGGAAGCACTCTCGCTTTTCCTCATACGTATTAGACTGTTGAAATCAAGCTTGAGCCATGGGTCGCTACAGGTGGTGCACTCCAGTTCAAAGTACTGCATACATTGTATTGTTCCTTACGTTTACACGGGACACAACTGGCGAAGTTGCTTGCTCGGAAACCTCATTTTGACGGACCCGACAATTTTGGACTCCGGTAGTCGTCCGTCCACCAACCCGTATTCCCTTTCCGCACCTCTCCCCACCGGAGGCGTTTCAGTTTGAGCAAGTCGACGCCCTGGACGGCGAACGCGAGGCGCACGGTGTTGTTTTTGACTTGAAGAAAGTTCTGTTTTTTCCAGAAGCCTCTCTGGGGAAATGCGCGCTTCCGTTCCTTCTTATCGGTCCGGACTTTATTGCAGCGGTACAATGGACGAACGGACTCGCCAGGTGTTCCTGTAACATCCGTAGCCGGCTCAGCTCCATTGGGTTGTTTAAACGGCCCTGATTGTTGCTCAGGGTGCTCAATTTTGACAACAGGCAATGATGTCTCGTCACGAAAGCCCGGATGCTGCCGAAAAATTCCGTATGGCAGCATTGCTGACCTCAAGAACCCCCAAGACTCCGATATCGTTGCAGAACATCTGGATCGTTGCGGCACAGATGACGGCACTATACTAATTCTTGGTTCCTCGAGTGATTCTTCTCTGTTTCTGCGCAGCGGGGGGTTCCGGGAGTGAAACACTGGCTCCGTAGAAGCCGACGAGCTGCTGGGAAAAACTCTCTTCAGTATGCTCGTCGTTGCTAGGCGACCCGCCTCTTCAGAAGTTTCCCAAATGTGGCACACAGCTGCATCCTTTCCATGAAAATCCGGATTCTCTGAGCAACGTCCACCTCCCCACCAACAGAGTTTTTGAATGGCGTCACACGGTTCGACAAGGCTCTCTGTAAATTGACTGAGGACTGCTGGCACTTGGAACCCTAGTCCCTCTCTCTCGTAACGCCAGTTGTGCCAGTCCTGGCGTGCGCTTGTTGAGGTCCAAGGAAAATCTCGAAAGAAAAAACTAGGACCACACGAGTGGCCGTTTGAGGAATAGTGCGACGAGGTCCGCCGCACTGCAGTGTCAGAACCCCTTTGACTCGCATGTTTATCCCTGACCACAGCCTCACAGTTATGACGTGCATAATCCGTCGCCTTGTCTACCCCAGAGGGTTCTCTGCGACTAGTTCCACCACAAGGAAACCTGGCCCGCCACTCTGCGGCGCCCTCCCCCAAACCAGCAACGAAATCAGGCTTTTCCCGCTGCCCCCCCCAAGTCCCTGGGTCTTCCGAAAAAACTGGAGAAGTAGACGAGAGAGATGGCACCCTGACGCACACCGGTGCCGAATGCATGAATCTCACCGATATACGTTTCGTAGAGGACGGTACAGACGCCCTCACGAGGTGTCGAATAGCCATTTTAGGCCGATGAACAGAACTAAAGTTCATCACTGTTTCAAGTTGCACTTCGCGCCCGACAGCGTAGACAGAAGGCGATAGGTTGTCTCAGGTTCCTTGAAAACTGTACGGAGGTACATTTAATTCATGTCATGTTGTTTTAAGATCGACAACATGCACGAATTTTTCAGTACCCTTTAGCTCAGCCCGCCTTGCAACTGACACAGAAGTCGCGAGTTCGGCACCACAGAACCTCACACCTTTGCTTATTGACCTCCGAGGCAATTTATTGTTCCTCTGAATTGCTAAGTAGAAGTTTGACACGTGGTCTCAACACAGTTGAAGGGCCTCTCGACCAAAGCCATTTGTTTGGAGTGTCACCGATTAGTCACAGAATTACAGGGTCGGGCGCAGGACACAAGCGAAGACTGGTATCAGCGCATTCACCAGAAGTGTGTAAAAGAGCTCTTGAAACGGTCAATTGGTTATAGCTATTGGAAAGGACGCATTACTGCGTTTGCGGTCAGCTCAAGCATAATCGTCAGCCTTGTCATAAACACACAAAGTTTAGCCCGAATTTGCACACGCCGGTCGCTTCCCCACTCAGCAGTCCACCTCACGTCAGTGCTGTCACCGTCATAAATTCCGGCAAACTCTCGTACGTACTTTCAATTCCGCCGTGCTTTTCCGTACACATATCGTGGATTCTCTGTGCATGCATTGGGCTGCAGGAGACTCTGTCGTATGGGAAAAGTTGCAGGAAACCGGCCTATCGTGGATCGATCAGTTCCCTGACAGTAGGGAATTTCGAATTAGACAGCATGTGGAATTCCATGCTTGTAACACCTCTCATTCATTAAGAGAATAATAGGAAGGCCTGCAAAATCCATTTCTTCAAATCAATCAGCATAATCACAGGGCGGGGGAACGAGGGGGTGTTGCGGGACACGGGAACTCGATGACCCTAGAAGATATGGACCCCTCGATTATGAACGAATCAACACGCGTACCCAAAAGTGTATACTTCAGGCATGAAAAGCATGATGTGCATATCATCCTTTCTCGGATAATCAACCCCCCGCGTATGGACCATGTGTGCCGCGGCGTTGCCTCCTTTGTGTTCACGAGGCGCCGCTGGGAAAGATTGGCGTTAACTGCCAGTATGACGGCTGCCGGACTGCAGGCCCGATGGAAAAGCAAAAACAAAGCTGCCGCTGGCAGTTGCTCTCGGTACACTATGTAGAGATATCTCTGAACACTTTCAGGAACCAGTGAGTCAACGAGAGCAAGGAGGAAAGATACTACGTCAGCGAGTTCACTCCCGCGGGAACCCACGAATCATCTTGGCAATGCTTTCGGAAGAAAAATAAGAGTAAGAACGATTTTTGAGCATTTTCCCACATTACCCTAAGCACATTTAGCTTGCTGGAGTTCGTTCACATTCCAGGTTCTTCCACAGTCCACTTCCGGGGCTTACCGTCGCCTAACCGTGTGAACAGGTTTATAAAAGCCACGCACCATAGGCAGGTACCTGCGTGTCGAAAGTGACAGGCACTAGAATAGACATTGGACACAGCCAACTGCTTACACCCGCACTTTCTTTCGAGTTTTTTCCCTTTGGTTACTCTGGTTTCAATAAGGCAGAATGTCGTCTTTGGCTGCGAGAAAAAGAAAGACACACCGATTCTGCTAAACAGAATGAGCTACGCACTCTACACATGGGACTTCTCTTCTTCAGATCTCTCTGTGCTGCGCTATCGTTTGAACTGCCTCTTCTGATGTGCAGTCCTTGAGACACAGTTGGGCTGACTGCAAAGGTGTCACACAATCCACAGATGTGAATCTTGTCGGTTCCTCGCTATTTTGAAGGCTTCAATAGAGAAAAGGTCGGCACACCAGCAAATTTTGCTGTACCTGAAACTGTAAAAGTGGCAATCCTCTGCCTGCTTCATACCGTTCGTCCATTCACGTGCCCTTCCTCTCGTCAATTTTTTTCTGGTTGTATACAGCCCTCCGGTCGTAATGTGTGCCTGTGTGATTCTCGCGCAGCCGCCAGTGAAGAAGTTTTCTACAAGCTTTCGACACAAACGAAACTCTCTTGCGTTTTGCTTTGTGGGGATTAGGACGTGCGGAGGATTGGGGAGTTCGTGAAGAAGATATGAAGTGTTCATGCATTTCTGCAGCCATCTTCAGATTTACCGTCGCGGTTGCTGCCTTGTCCTGTGTTATATTTGAATCTCGTTGATACAAAATGCTGAGCTAATATCCCTCAGCATTTTCTTCGACACAGACTACCGGTGAAATCTCCTGGAGGGAGAACCCGTCTGCAAGAGCCGTTTTGACCCGCGAGCACAGGCGACAGCAAAACCATTAAAATTTGACGTCCTGCTTGCACTCGACCGACTCCGGAGCCAGCGCGATAGTAAGAGCGTTGGTTCAACGGTCACTACTGTGTTACCAGAGGGGTAGCAATTGAAACGACACCAGGAGCCTTCTGTTCCTAAGTCACCCGCAGACGCGACAGACGTCGTACAGCGCCGTATCAACAGCCACAATTTCAAAAGTTTGTTCATCGACTGCTGCAAAAAACAGGTAAAACACCCATGTTCCGTCTGGATGGAAGGATTTTCAAAGCCTACGCACACGTGGGCAGTCGATTTGTGTGCCTGAATCTCAGCCACCGGCACTGTCATTCAGGGACGAAGACAGGTGACTGGTTCAGGCTCGAGAGTTTTCTTCGTCAGTTGCGTGTCCATTTGGCCCTAAGAAGAGCGTTGCGAGTCAGCAGAAGTGAAAAGCGGCAGCGACGACATTACGCTGTCCATTGATTCCCGCACGGCGGGAACAGTCATGGAAAGCTTGTAGAAGGTGACCAGAGTCATGATTGCTCCCCAAGCCACCAAAGCATTTGAGATAACTTGCTGGGCTACTCGAGACGCGGGTGTCTTCATCAGTGTGGGGGGCTCTTGCTCCGAGGGCTCGGATTGCTTTTCCTCCTTTGCTTCTGGTGGAGATTCCACCTGTGGCGCCTCTTCGATTGTTGGCACCGCTGTATTAGCCTTGACTGTTTTCCAAAGAGTCATAAGTGCAGCTGCAGAAACCGCCAGGTTCACGATCAAAAACAGACTCCACTGAGTCAGCGAACGGTAAAACTCAGCTTTTTCTCGGAACTCTGCCTTGCGCTTCTTGTGCACCTTCCGCTGTTGACTTGCTTGTCGTTTCTGTATTCTTTTCCGGCGTGTCTCCATGCTCTCTGCAAAAAGTTCGTCACCGAAGCTGGGGATTGACACTTCTTCTTCGCGCTCTAGGTCGGCAATCCAATCGTGGGAGGCATCTTCCGTAACTGCAGTCGTGACGGCAGGTGCTGGCACAGTTGTGAGAGTGGCATCGGAGACACGAACACTGCACAGCACTGCCAAAGCTGTTGCAAGATACAGAGAAAGGAAAGCAAAAGTCTGATATTGCACACGCAGCTCCATCCTCTCGACGCTGTCAGAAGACAAGGAAGTCAGTGGCCCGATAGACAATATGGACACGAACACGACCACTCGCAGTCCCTACGACAGAAAATATGGCGCTAATTAGCACCTTTTGTAAGAGTAAATGCTCCGGTTGCCTTTCTTGGTTTTCTTGGGGCTTCCTCTTCTGGCCAGGTAATTAACGGTACCGCCCTCCTAGCGTAACGGATGTTGTCTTCAGCGATAGTTTTCCTCTTTCTAAGATCGTTGCCATAAAGATGACACCTGTAGAAGCGCGTAGTTACCAGGACCCTTTTTGAAAATTTCACTGATGTAGTGGAACAGAACCTCGTAAGATCCACGGGTCCCGCTGAGCATCGGCGTTGAGTTGATGCCTGGATTTGCACAAACGCCCGCATATCAAGCGTAGGTCAGGCGACAGAGTAGCTCTTCCTTTTTGCTAAAACGCCTCGTAATTGCGTGAGTGCCGCTTTCAATATTGAACCACGAAATACCAATTCGAGAGCGCGGAGGACAACTCAGGGAGGAATCAAGCTTCGCTGTCCGTTTGACAGCTGGCGAAAAAGCACATTATACCTCCACCCTAATCATGGTTTCGTACACGGCTGAGCTTGCAGGCCAAACCGTCAGCTCAGGAAAGAAAACATTCCCAGTTTGGAACACGGGACGATGGGATACAATGATAAATTACGGACGTTACCAGCGGGCGGTCGTGTCCTATA
>AVCM01002171.1:0-11295 GCA_000447165.1 Hammondia hammondi
CATATATATATATATATTCCTACATACGTACGCATGTCGAATGACAGAGAAGCGCGAAGAGAGCAAGATGATGACGCGTGCGGTGCGGAAACATCGTGGGGGCCAGACACGGAAACAGAAGGAGAAAGGAGAGAGCAAAAAGGAACTCAGGATATGAATAAAAAACAAGGCAAGCCGAACCTCCAGTGGAGAACTCGCAACCGACGCCTGACTAAATCTACGCACCTCTCAGATCCTAGTCAGATGCTAAACGTCCACTACAATCCCGTCTGCACACTGTGGCTTGTTTTTCTGTATAGGAACGGTGGCGGGGATGTACAGATTGAAAGACAGAGGCACACGAACGTGGTATAGGAGTGTACGAATCTGTGTCTACGTAGACGAATGCACACAGGGGCACAGACACATGCACTTGCTTTAACTGCCGGACTGGGCGCAACGGAAGCAAGCTGAAAAATATGTTTCTCGACAAAAGACAGCTAAAGCAACTAGAGATGTGTCCCGACAAGCCAGAGGCTGCGTCGCGTCAACTCGAGGGAGAGACGCCGCCCGCGTCCCCCCCCCTCCCGCGAGAAGCTAGAGTACAAAGTTCGAAAAGCGTGGGCATGAATTTGCAACGAACTTCCGGAAAGCGTGAGATCTGCTGACGCATTGGCAGAGTGGTCTGCACACGTGGGAAGACAAGGAAAAGGCGGCCGTTCCACGCAAACCCTCTTGCACGAATCGACCGGAAGGAAGGTGAAGTCGATCGCAGTTTACCGGGTAAAAATCGGGGCAGAAAATCCTTCGGTTCCGAGGAAAAGAGTGATGGGATTTCGGTTGCGGGAAACGCACAACATCCAGCCGGTTTTTTCGATCTTGGGTGTACCCTCTTCCTCGTTGTTGATCGGAACGCGACGAAAACGAAGAGCGCGGGTAAGATACACCAGAGGCGGTCGCGCAGGCGCCGAAAAGCAGAAGGGGCAGCGAAAGGGACCGAAAAAGCAGTAAAAAGGCACTCTATACCAGGTCCAGAGTGAAACTGTGTCGCTCTGTCGGAAAATGGAAGCAAACGCAGAGAAATACGCGTAATATTCCGCCTTTATCTCTCGTGGGGGCGCGCGCAAGTTGCACAGATCCCTTCCTTTTTTTCGGCACGAGAAGAGACGTACTTGGGGTTGTGGAGGACCCAACCTTCCGTGTCTCCCTCGCGGAGGGCGGAAACGTGAGGTCAAAAGGGGTAAGCACGCCAACAGAAAAACTGGAAATTGACAGCGAACTGCCACCTCTTTTAAAAACTGAGATGTCGGGATGCAGAGATTCGGCACAGAAGTAGAGCGGGTTCGCAGTACATGTACACGCATACGTGGAAGTGTATGTCGCAACCCAGCGCGCAGAAGCATGAGCGCGGCTCTTGAAGTGTCCGAGAACGGAAGAAATGCTCCGGGATGAGAGCCACGAAAAAAGGCGGAAAGCGAAGCGAAAAAAACCTCCAACGTTCGAGGAAAAGTACACACTGAAAACCGAAAACGGGTCATGGATCTTGTGGGAGCAGACACAGACAATCCCGAAAGCGCGGCGTTTTCCTCCTAGTCAAAGAGCCACGACTCGGCGGAACCGCTGGAGACCAATACCCACCGCTGACTCTACGCGCTCAGCTCTACAGCGCCTCTGCTGTTGAAATGCACACTCGTTTTCTCAGGTGGCTGGCACATGCATCTGACACCCTGCTGTTCTCGAAACAACCACAGGTCACGAGCACTACTACCCCCTGGCTCCAACCCAACAGTGGGATCAAACTATGCCACGGTTGCTGGCGATCCCTGGTGGGTGGGACACGGTGGAAAACGTTCGAGGAATCCGCTCATCGACCGTGTTTCAGCGGGCGAGCGTCACCTGTCGAGAGAGTAACGGTATGGTTCTCTGATGATGCGAAGGATATTTCTATCAACAGGCGTCTTGTTATACTCGACCTACCGGGAAGACTGTGTCGGGGCGGGCGGCTTCGTCGCAAAAGCGTGTACTTCGCCGGTGGAAAAGATATCCAGGCACAGCCGCACGCACGAACCGAAGGCTCGCGCGGAAATGGGAGGAAAGAAGACGCCCGGCGTACTACAATCGGGGCGCCTGTCATTGAGCGAGGAGCTCGCTGTAGCGCCTGTCTCGCTGCCCTGCGTGAAACGAGACACGAACCTTATGCCTTCCGAAAACAGCGACACTTGCAAGAGACACGGGACACTCGGAGTACTGGAACCGCTGATGTGGGTGATTGATAGGGACCCATAGGTATCGTTTTTACACTTTGGAAGAACCAAAGGGAGAGGTTGCGTTTTTTGTTGTTCAGAGCGGCGGCGTGCTGCGTTTCTTCCCGTGTGGCGACACCCCTTCAGCACGACGGCAGCACCCATCCCCCGTGCATGTCTATTAAGTTCGTTCCCAAAGCAAGAACCGGTCAATAGACGTGTAAGATGTAGCTCGAGAAGAGACTTCCGTCAGCTGGCGTTGAGAATAGTTTAACTTTGTTACCATGCTTCATGCGTACCCCGACATTGCCTCTCTGCACTAGCCTTGTGGCGTGGTACTGTCGGGAAAAAACATGCAGCTAACAAGCGGCCAAAACCTCCACGGTATATACAACTGGACGCCGTTGCAGTCGACTGCCGACAAGCTGGAGGGGTTCACTTCCATTCTCTGTTGGTGTCATCTACATAATGCGTGCCGAGGATGTCGCTCGCCTAGTTAGCGAGTTTTCTCCATTCGTGTGAATGGAGGAGGAACAATCTATTCGAGGCGACGCCTCTGCTTTTTTGTGCCGCCGTTCTTGGACTCTAGCTGTATCGCACGATTCCGCCGAATGTCTTTGCGGTATACGTGTGTCTTTCACTATTGCCTTACTGGGCAGGACAGTTACTGAATTTGGTCGTTAATTGCTGTCAGCGGCGAAGGCTGCTTTCCCACCACCCTTTCACTTGCAGAGTGTTTCCAGTCGATGTTCCGCGAGAGTCACCAATCCGGTGTTCGCTTTTTGTTGTGTTCTTGCTTTTGAGTGGCATCATGGTAGGACCGATAATACCGAACCAGCGGAAACATCTGATGGTCTGCTTTGCGAGAACCGTGTCACCTAAGTTCACTGGAGGCTCTCGACGGACAAGAGTATATGTGAGTGTGCGTGCGTACGGCGCTGACGTTGGTCGAGGCTTGCCGTCCACGTGTTAAACTGGTTTGTTAGGAGGGACCATTTTTCCTATGAATTCCTTTTTTAGCGAAGTCAAATGCTGAAGTCTCCAACCACGGTCGTCGAAGCGAGAACAGTCCGTTACTTTTCCTCGTCTTGTGTCAGCAAGCTTGCCTTTCGGTATTTTTCGGTCCTTCTGACTAATGCGTTCCTTTTTGAGAAGACATTGTCCAGCTCGGTGCGTGTTGGGGAAAGTTCTCTGGAATGCGTCGTTCTTCAGTTCAGGCTACCTTTCCGCTTGACTGTATGGTTCTAGCCCATCTTCTTTCGCATGTTCTTCACAGTTTCCCTTTTCCCGGATTCCTTCCACATCAGGAGCCCGCCGTGTCAGCTGAAACGGTGGCCGTCTGTGGGATGCTCCTCGTAGAGCGGAGTGAACAGACTGAAGCATTCGCGTCTTAGAAAAATTACCGTAATAACCCTTTGTGAATGTGTTCCGTCGAACAGCCGAGTTCATTTCCGATTGACAAAATGGGACCGCAGCGTCTGTCTCCCTTTTGCCGTCTAAGGGACCGCCTCGGTGCACTCGTAGGCGGAGGGAAAGACACTGTTTGTCTCGCGGTGTCGCCTTCCGACGACAAGACCAGACGCAAGTCGGAAAGAATGGAGGGCGGGAAACTTGGTGGACTGCATTCCGAAGGAAAAGACGGAGAGAGGACAGAGGACGAAATGGAAGATGTAGGCGAAGAGCGAAACAACTTCGGCGGTGGGGGTACATGTGGGGGGGAACCTCATCTTTGGGGTGGCCTACGATGTGGCGGGAGCGAGCGCGAACTGTTTGCCTCGAACAGGACGACCATGACAGAGCGGGACATCCATCGTGTAAGTTTGTTCCGGCGAGATTGGTCTACTTGTGCAGTGAAGTCTCTACATATACAGTCAGGGAGCTCAAAAAAGGTTCAGTCTGGAAATCACTGCACTCGCCAGCATAACTGCCGCGAAAGCCCAGAAAAACAGGCAAAGACGGGACGACTCGACACCAGCCAATTCAATCTTGAATTTACTCTCTGTCGTGCATGCAAAAAGGCTCACGCCGTACTGGTTTACGTGTATCGCGCCAGGTAGAACCGAGTGGAGAGGTGTAGCGAGATAGCGAAGAACAAGGAGGGCGTGAAAATAGTGATACTGACCAACAGAGAAAGTGGTAGGGGAGGGAATAGGTCGAAACAAGATCCGGGCAGATTCTACAGACAGGCTGATGTCCATCTATGAATAAAGGAGCAAGCACCGATGGAGACGACGAGAAAGAAAAACGAGAAGAGCTGAAGGTAGAGAACCAGAAAAGAACAAAGGGGGGGGGGAAACGTTTCTCTGGGAATCTTATTCACGAGCAAGGTGGCTACCCGTTCTCACGGCTTCTTGAATTGCAGTTGTCATACCGACGGAAGAGGGACACTTACTGTGTAAACAGAGACAAGAAGGAATATAAGCAAATGACTATTCGAGCCGAGATACAGCGAATAAGATGCTGTGGCGAGAGCGTCTACGGAATGTGCTAGAATGCGGCGTGCGGACTGTGAGACTTGATGCCTCTTTGTCCCAGGAGTTCGATTTGGCAAAGGGAGGCGGAGGAGTTGTCACGCGGGTGAAAGCTGAAGCCAAGTCTCGCTGGCGGGATTTTTCGTGGACGCAATTGCTTCTTTCCTCATTTCCCATCATTGGCGTTCTTAAGAGTTACAGTCGACACAATCTAAATGCGGATTTCTTTTCAGGGATATCGGCTGGTGAGTCTCGATCTGCGCGGGTTTGAATGGCCATACTCGCAACAAAAACGGCAACATCTGGACTGTGTGTACACTCGGATGTTTGAACAATGCGAAAACGGAAACCAAGTGTGTAAAATGCGTATACATACCTAGTTGCACACATTCTCCAGGAGAGTTTATCACTGTATATATATAGATATACATATGTATATGCGAGCATTGCCTGCATGTGTGCATCCATGACAGGGTCGATCCGTTCATGTCTGTCAATTTCCCCTCTCCTCGAGGTCCCGGTTGACTGTGCGATCCACTAACAGAGCTGTGGTTGTCTCAGGCTCTCTGGCGTTTCTCAGGTGTGATGGCGGTGCCCATGGGAATGTCGTACGCGATGCTTGCGAACCTTCCGCCACAGTTCGGGCTTTACGTCGGTCTCTTCTACCCGCTGTTCTACATGTTGATGGGGACGGGGAAGCATGTTGTAGTGGGTGTTTCAGCAATCGAAGACCTGCTGGCGGGCGAAGCGGTGTCGAGGATCATCGGTGAAAAGGAATTTGTCTCTCAGCTCGAGTCCCAAAAACAGCTGCTTCTCGACAAGGGCCTGGCGCGCTCTGCACTCGAAAACACGCTTTTGCAGCGAATCGAAAGCCACGAAGCTCTGCTGGCGCAAGCAAGAATCGACATTTCCATAGGCCTGTGTGTGTGCGTTGGCATCGTCTACGCCATCATGAGAGTCCTTCAAGCGGGTCTCCTCGCCGACCTTCTCTCCGTCCCGGTTCTCTCGGGATTCTCCACGGCGAGTGCCTTTCTCATTGGCACTTCGCAGCTCAAGCATATGACTGGATTGACTGTCCCTGCCGACGTCGAAAACGCCGATTTCAAAATCATGAGGTGTGTGGAGGACGCTTCTTGCGTCGCATGTAAACGGGTCTTAGACATACCGTTCGGACGTGACAAAAAGGTGCCAGGGTTTTGGATCGGCGGGGGGTACAGACTACTGCTAATTAACTGACTTAAACTTTCAAGGTGTAACGGTGGGGTTCAGGAGCCTGAACAGGAATGTCGAAAACAGACGGAACCGAAAAAAGGAGGAGACACCTACGCCATTGCGTTGGCAAGTCCACATGAATACCAACATCCAGCGAAAGTTGGGGCGTTGTTTTTTGACCTTCTGAACACAGCCTGGGGGAGAGTCGGACAGAGGAAACGGAGCTTTCTAAGCCACTCGCGTATTTCTTTATCTAAAGGTGGAGCAACAATTCTAAACTGTGTCGCCTTGGGTGACATGCGAACATTGCTCTCCCCTGTGTTTTTGCCTCGTGCGTCGCACATCGAGACGAAACTACAAGCAAACGGGAGTAGACACACCAGCAGTCTAAACTGTAATGATTGGATACTCAGTACTTGAAATATTAGATAAACTCCAACGCATCGAGACCAGGTAGACACTGGTTTTTTCAGGAGGCACCAGTGATCTCGCCTTCGTGCACCATTCTCTCTCGTCTCCTTTCCTTCGTTCTTTTACTTCCTGCACTTTTCCTCCCTGCTTTTTCCCTTCAGACAATGGTGGCATTGTTTCAGCAACATATCGGAATGGAACGGCATGGCGGTTGGGATCTGCTGTCTCTCCATCGTGCTTCTCGCAGGTTGCAAATTCCTCAGTCGACGGTGAGAGTCTGTTTTCCTCTTGGCAGAACACGAAGCGATATCCCCTGTTTAGCCTATGACGCCGTGTACAGACAACCGCGTAGCGGTTTCTCGCTGCATCGCCTACGTAGCGTTGTGCGTGGGGTTTGTTCCGTAAGCCTTTCGCTTGTGGTTCTCTGTCCTCCCGTCTTTCAACATGCAAAATGTGAAGGGTTTAGGGTTTAGAACAGGTGAGAAAGAAGCGCTTCAGAAGATGCGTAGATCACACATGGAGAGCTGGTTTTACTTTACGAATGCCGGGCACCCGTGGAGCGATGTTTATTATTGCTTTTCGTGCCAATCTCTATGGGGGGGAGGGGGGCTTCGGACTTCGTTTCTCCACGAAGGAAGGCGGTCGCCGATTTCCTAGATCTTCACGTGGCAGGAACGAAGCATGCGCGTGAACCACCGATCCTACCTTGTCACAAGCTGAGGCAGGGGACAAAAAGAAAAAAGGATTCTCGACGGGGAGATGGCGCTGTGGACCTTGTAGCAGATACACCTGAGTCTCATTTCCCAGGACGAAAAGATGCGGAGAAGGCGACAGTGACTTGGCTGCCCAAGTTCTTCATTGTTGTCGATCCGTTTATCAAACTATTCGAAACGTCATTGCTATCGCAAGACGGACGGTGTAGAAGTCGCTCGCGTATACTCGGAAAAACACAATATGTATACAAGCTGCACGGGCATCATGATATTCACTCTGGCAGTCAAGTTTCTGAGGCTAGTCTGAAAAGCTAATATTTGCATGCAAGCTGTACAAATACCAGTATGTTCACTTTGTTTCTCTCCTAGGTAGTCTCCTTCCTCCCCCCCTTAGTCTCTCCGGAATGCTTCGGTTCATCTACATAAATGTGGTACGGGACTTGGTAGTAGTCTCTTTCTACTTACAAGTATCCATTTCAGTCAGGGTGTTGACGGTTTTCTATCTTGTCACTTCTTAATCAGGGAGAGGATTCTCGATGAAATCCGCTGAAACTGTCTCTTTGGCTTTTCAGCTACTTCAAGTGTTTCCCTCTTCCTGGGCCTCTGATCGTCGTCGCTGTCTTCACAACCATCACGTACCTTTGTCGCCTAAATGAGAAATTCGGTGTGAAAGTCATCGGCCACATTCCAGATGGCTTCCCGTCCGCGTGTCTGCCTTCCTTCTACGTTCCTGTTCTCCCCGCGAGTACGTGTCACTTACCTCGAGAAGCGAGATTCCCGGCAAGTGGGTGTTCTTCGAAACCCGATACGAGCGACACCAGTGAAAAGACAGAGGATCGAGTATACGGGGTGCTCCTGAGTTCAGCGGTGTGCACGCTGTACACATAAGCCTCCTCAGCTTTGAGCCAGGGAGCGAAGGGGGCGACGCCTTCGCTTTTGTCTGCCTCACCAGTCGTAAACCAGAAGTGTTTCGAGAACCGCCTGACGTGTCTCTCCATCTGCGCTGTTGCATGCGAAAAGTGCAGAACGTGTACAGAGTCTACTGGGAGGATACACGGGGGACGGACTATAGAGTAGAGCTCCTGAATCGGAGTGGTAGTAGCGAGTGGGTATTTAGTTCGCAGACGAGTTGTAAGCCGCAGAGATACGTCGTGTCGAGGAACCGTAGACCTCTCCAGATACCCGAGGGCGCGACTGTACCATTGTGTCGATCAAGAGTGTGACCTGTGAGTTTCCCTCATTTCAGGTGACCTCGACGGAAGCGCCGTTACCTACCGACTGGCTTTCCTCGACGTGCTGCGCGAGGCATTCCCGCTGACGATGATGTTCTTCATCATTCACATTTCGATCGCCAAGACAATCACTCAACAAAAGAAGGTAGGAATCAAAGCGGCCGCCGCAGCGTCTGCTCGGCGCTTTGCTGATCTGTGCGGAGTGATCGGCTGTCCGCTGCCTCGCAGCATCTCTACGTCTGCGCGGGAGGTTGTCTCGTGCGAGATTTAGGTGCTTGATCCAGCTCTTCGGGAACCACAGTTGGGTGCGTGCATGCCTACACTAGAAGCGAGGCACACAGAAACAGACATTCGACGAAGCGGGGTTTTCCGGTTTACATCTGCGAGGAAAAAAATAAAGTTTCATCGATTAGTCTCCCGTCTTTGGTGTGTGCTGCAACAAGTCATGTGACGACTGATAACTCTCGAAAGCGACGCCTTCTTGTCCCGAACGCTTCTTAAGGTGTCGAACTGTTCAACTAGCTCCTCGGCGCGAAATCTGTTGAAACACATCTTTGAAAGAAGCGAGCTTTCACCTTGAACTTTCGAGCTGCCATGAAAAAAATCGAAGCCCCAGAGCTAGAGGACCTTGCAACCCACTGCCCATGTACTTTGGTTTCTCCCCTTTCCCCAACAACCATGACAGACACGTCAAAGTCCCTTGGCTTCACAGACGTCATGTCCATCTCTGTTCTTCGTGTCCTCGCCTTCGCCGTGCACTCGCGGACCTAGGACAGTATGCGCATGGCAACCGCGCCGGTGTCTTCGTGACTGTCCATTGCTGCGTTTCTCGCGGTGTTTGCGTTTCCTCGCAGACGTACCAGATCGACCCAGACCAGGAGCTCTCTGCGCTTGCTTTCTGCAACTTCTTGGGTTCCTTGTTCCAGTGCTTCCCTTGTGCCACGTCGCTGTCCCGGACCTCCGTGGTGTCCGCCACCGGCGCCCAGACGCAACTACACAACATCAGCAACATGTTGGTGATGATTCTCACGCTCTCCCTGATCACGCCGCTCCTCTATTTCCTCCCAAATGCCGTCCTCGCCGCCGTCGTCCTCTTCGGCGTCTACGGGATGATGGACTTCTCAGAGTTCTTCCGCCTATGCAAAATCGGTAAGCGAGGACTGAAGCGTAAGCCACCAGTCGATTTACAAACGGACAGAAAAGCTGGCAAGGAGAGAAATCGATGTATGAGAGGACCGATCGGGTTGCGGGGAGAACGCAAGATTTGAGAAGGGACAGGAAGACACTAGAGATTCGTGGAAAGGTTTGCAGGGACAGAAATAGTAGAGACTGCCGGAAATGCGTACACGGGACAGAAGGACAAAGGACTAGTGAAAAGATTTGAGGATCTTGAGTGCCTTTGTTTACTGGATTCAAGCTCGGTTGTGCTGCCAGTGGATCTGAGGCGCCGGGGCTTTCGGGGTTCAGGGAAACAGGCCAGGAGGCTGTCTCACTCGATCGGAGACTCTGTGAATGAGAAAATGAACTGGGCGCATGCAATGAAAAGCAAAAACAGAACGAACGTCAAGTGTCGGCAACAGGAATAGCGCAGTGGCACAGCGAGGTTATTGAACGACTGATACCGAGTGAGACGTGCATATTGTTCCATGTTTTATTGTGTCGGCACAGAAAACATGTCTAGGTATTTCATCGCTTTGTTTCTGCTCCTTTCGGCGTCATTTGTCCTCGTCCGGAGTCTGATGTTCGTTGTCCTTACCGAAAGTGCTCCATCTGGTGGGGTTTCACGATTCATCACGATTCGTCAATGTGAAGAATGCGGACACACGAGCGCAGCTGGTCCCTCTTCGCAGAACAAGGAAACTGCCTCTTGTTATCTTTTTAGAGGCGTAGGTTGCTGTTCTTGGTGGTCTTTAGGCGGTCTCGACGTTCTTCTTTGGCTGGTTTGTTTTTTCATCACGGTCGTGTTCGGGGCGATGGAGGGCATTCTCGCCTCGATTGTTCTTTCTCTTCTCTGGCTGTTGCGCAAGACGGCGCGGCCGCAGTGCATCGTCCTGGGGCGCCTTCCGCAGACTTACATCTACCGAAACATCGAGCGTTTTCGCATGGCGAAAGAGGAACCAGGTAAGAGACTCCCGGGTTTGCAGAGGACACCGTCAGATCGGGTAGGCGATGTGGATCAAAAACGCCCGGCGAGCGTTTGTTTCCCATCTTTCACTCAAACGTATGTAGACATGTGGGTGGGGCAACTCCACAAGGCACTTGCGGTGTATCTCGGTGATTGATTGTCCTCGCTTCTCTGTCTGCAGGGATCAAAATCGTGCGTTTCGACGCATCTCTGAACTTCAGCAACAGCGACTACTTCGACAGTCGAGTTCGCCAGAAACTGGAGCCGTCTACGCGGTACCTGATAATCGACGGGTCTTCGATCAACGATCTAGATGTGACCTCCATTCGCATGCTTCAGCGCCTCTGTTCGTACTTGAGACAAAACGGAATCACCATGGTGTTCGCGAACTGGAAAGGCCCGATGCGCGATTTCTTACAGAGGGCTCAGTTTTACGAAACACTCCCTCCAGAGAACTGCTTCCTTTCTCTCCACGACGCCGTCTTCTGGGCGAAACAGAAACTCGCTGCTCAACAGAAAATTTATGAGGTGCACGCCTTAGATGGCGCAGGACTCCCGGGTGTACGTACATTTGCGAACGCCGTCGAAACGCAGGGAAACATGATTCCGCCATCGGGGGCGTATGCACACGGTTGTCATGCGTGGGTCAGGTCGCGCTGTTTCGCGGGGGCCACTGTGCTTTTCCTGTCGAGTGGTGGAAGTGGCGTCAGCTTCAAAAGCCCGAAATCCCTGCATGCGCATATTTCATCTCGTATGTTTCTGCCCATGGGGAAAGCCACGACTTCGCGCATGTTTCTCTTCTTAGTGTTTGTGTACGCGTAGCGATATCGAGCAATACGGCGAAACGTGCGATCTCTGTGTTCCATGGGGGGTGAGCATATCTTCTTGCTGTGTTCATATATCCACGTA
>AVCM01002178.1:0-11214 GCA_000447165.1 Hammondia hammondi
GACTCTGCAGGTTGTTCTTGTTGTTGCTACAAATGCGACTTGATGTCCCAGGCACGTGATGTAACGCCGTTCCGTTCTCCTGGCCAGTGAGCACCAGAGCGCGGGTGTGGAGGTGTGATCTTGAAGTGGCCGAAGGTGGAAGGAAGTAGGAATAATTCACAAGGGAAGCTTCATAGAGATCCGATTCGCTGCAAAGGGTCTCCCGCGGATGTATCAAAGACGTCAGATACGCCACAAGCAGATTGGCCGACAAAAGCCCTAGCCGGCATTCCGTATGGTCGATCTCCGGAGCTCAGAAGGTCCCACAGAGGCAGTGACACCAAAACAGGCAGACGCTCCTTACTAGACCAAAGTCGCTTTCCTGCGTCCGGCAACCAACATAGAAATTGTTGAACTCCACTGGATTTTTGCAGAGTCGGCATGTTTTCGCCGCATGCAGTTGTGGACACCTACCGAAAGCCTCGCGGGGTCATCTAAGGGGCCCTGCCTCAAACTCGTGCAACCAGACGTGAACTCACTTTCACCTGTATCGACATACCAAACGGCCAGAGAACCTTAGGCGGTTAGAAAAGAAACAAATCGTCGTCGCAGCCACATGTTGCCCAGAAGGATTACTCTATCGGTGTGTCACGTTCGTTGTTTCCATGCGTCGCATAGCCATAGCGTTGGTAAGCACCGGGCCGAATCAAACCTGACGTCTCTTCGAGGCAGAAACAGCTTCTCAGTTGCCGTCGATGTTTTTTTTGGACAAATACCCGGCGACGCATAACACCACATGCGAATTTTCCTTTAATCTGTTTTCTGTTAGCTACTCGGCTGCTCTCTTCACTTTCGGCACCTGCTGCCGCTACCTCTACAAGAAGGGGGGCCACAGAGCGGCCTCCACTTCGCTCCTCTCCGACTTTCTAGTCCTTCTTCCGCACTTGATCATCCTAGCCGTCGATTTTGTCCCGGCATCTACAACACTTTGTATGCAGAAGGTATCTTTCCGCCAGAATATCGAGATAGGTTTAGTGATGTATCTCATTTCAACGACGGTTTAAAATGTTTACTCAGAGCAGAGCAAGCGCCTGTTCGTTGCAGCGCTGGTGCTGCCGTCGACACAGGCATAACACGAGGAGAGTTGTGTGAACAATGTTTTCTAAAGTGGACGGCTCATGGTTCATGCTTTTTTGCGCCATAGAAGTCTCCACGCCAGCGAGGTGGGGCAAAAGGTATGGGGAAATGAGTTGCGAGCACCATAAAAAAAGAGATTGTGCTCAGCATTCGGCGGGGGCGTAGATGCTAACTTAAATAACATCACTGTCCATGATTTCCTCGTGATGACTTTGTCTCCTACGTGTGTCCACCTCTCCTACTCAAAGCGGCACCTAGACCAGGTGGACTCTGTGGATGGGCCCACGTGATTAACGGAGCGAAACAAACAGTGTGTAGTACAATATCACGTATACACTTTTCGTGATTCAATATGTAACCTGTCAGAACGAAGGGACCAGTATGTGCCATGATTGCCAGCGACTGCACTTGGTATGACGTACACAGACAGTCGCTTTAGTCATCCGGCTACCAGATATTCAACCTTCATGAGGTTCTTCACCCAGTCCTGGACAGTGCAGCGGGGAATTACTCTTGGTCAGTGTTGGCGGCAGCGTCCGCGTGGATTAACTTGCTTCTTACTCCAACAATTCACGCGGCAAAGATTGTTGAACGGAGTGGCTCGCTCTCGCATTAACTTCGCTGCAGAATCAACCCTACGGTACTGGGAAGCGAAACTGAGGCGGGTGTGCTCCCGACAGTACGCAGTTCCTTTGGACAATAACGCTACCACGTAGAACTGTAGGGGAGCAGCCAGTCACGGGGCAAGAACACTAGGCAGACTTCTCTGTTGGTCGTTCGGATCTTGAGAATCGACTAAGCCGGAAAGATTCGAGGAAGAAACCCCGGTGCGCAGAATCCACGTGTCAGAAGAACTAGTCCGATTCAGAAGCTATGAAAGCTGACGCTGAGGTCGTTGCTAACCGCTACGCTGACGACGGTGAGTGTATGCACTCCGAATAGCGAAGTGCAAGTACGGTAGGGTGTGTAGAAATTTTTCTTGATCCATCTGCAGGGTGACAAATCCAAACCCAGATTGTCTGTCACTGCACCTGAGTGAAAGCAGGCACGCCAACGCTCTGGTCAACTTCAGAGCAAAGAGAATGCTGGGGAGAGGCTCCCTGTGACCGCTGTGGCTTCCGCACCAAGCGAGGCATGCAGGCATCCACTTACCCCGTACAACTTATTATATCACAGGGACTCCTTCTTTAAATAAGGCATGCTGGCACGTCCCCTCGGGTTACACACTGACTGACGCATTCTAACAAAGCGGCGTTGAACGAAATCCGCCACATGCGGTCCGACGTTGACTGGAGAAATCGCAGAGCATCAAGGGTACTTAGTGGCTGTCTAGGCCGCTATGCCATTTAAAATCGTCGACCTGTGCTTATCTTTCCTGTGGATGAAGTGCTACTAGACCCTTGAAGCGTCGCAAGGGCAAACATAGCAACGTGGGGGATAATCACCGAGTAAACTCTCACTGTAGCGCACACCGGTAGTTCTCCTTGGAGTGCAGCGTTAAAGCCACTTCCTCCCTTAAAAGACAGTCCACTACAAGAGCCCTGCACACGCATCACCACATTTTCCATTAAAGGATTAGAAACTGAGAACGTCGTCTCATTTGAAAGCAAAAATGTTGCTACGCTGCCTGACATGGAATGCACCCTGTGTGGTAAGTGCATGATGTGGCCTCGGGGTTGGTCCGCGTAAACAACTACCCTTTGATATCAACTGCGCCGCCACGTAAGCAATGGACCTTGCAGAATCCGGCATTTCCTCAAATTCACTCGGGATAATCGTCTTCAAGGGTCTGAATGTGTGAGAAACTCCTAAACTGTTCTGTTGGTATAACAAACTTGAAGCGACTCGGTGATTCGGTAGTTTCCCCTGCGTGTGCGAAGCAGCAGTGAGCACGCCACCACAAACGTGGCTTGCTGGCTCGTGCTTACAACAGAACGGGGATATTTGCACTCTTCGAGGAAGCAATTCCCTATCGCAATTCCATGGATTTCCTAAAAAAAGAGACTGTGTCCTCTGCTTAAGGCAGATGGCAGAAACCGTCGAGTGGGTGGGCCAGCGAAAGCTGCAAAGACGCTCTCGCAGCACAGCAGGTGGGCGGCCTTGCTGTACGTACACGCCGGGTGAGGGCGCCTGGTCGTCATCTCGCTTGTTGATGTCGCCCCTTACCCCAAAGTGGTTCCGCGAGAATAGCGGTTGTTCGATGGAAGTGGGGGGGTGGAAACAGAAGGAGCAGCTAAAAACGGTCGGCGCAGCCGTCAATCGCAAAGAACCTGGGTGACACTTTGCTTTTCTGTGTGCGGCTCTATTAGTTTTTCTTCCGTTCTCACATTCTGTCCGGTCCACCGCTGTGTCTCTGCACTTGCGGTTTGCATGTTGCGGGTGTAACTGTCCATCTAGTGAGCCGTTCCCCTCCATTTCTTAGAGTCCAGTTGCAGTTGGTCGAAACTGTCTGGTTTCTTCCCAGAATCACTGCCGCACTTGCTGAGTTTTCTGGCAGCAGCTACCAACACCATATTTTTCGAGTTCTTTATCTTTGCCGCAATGTTCTGGTCTGCATTTCTCCAGTGTGACCCGAACTCGACTTTCTTCGGGTTCATGGGTATCACGGCGGCCATGGTTTTCTCTAGTAAGTCGAGTCTGTAGCATGTCTCCAGTACCTCTCTGTTCCAGCGAATGGAATCTGGCTCACAATCGATCACTTGCTGGAATCGTTGAACGACCTGGACTGGCGGGTCCTGTAGTTCGGAAATCTCTGAAAGCGGGTGCACCAGTCAACGCACTTCTCACGCCCCGCTTATCCTTTTCATTTTTAATCATACCCGGGTGGTGGTGCATGAGCATTTTATTTCCAGTGCTGTATCCTTGATGAGTGAATACAGTTGCCTTTTGTTGTCGGAGATGGCCGTGCAGAAAGTTCATCCTGTGCCCTGTCTCGCCTCCGGATATCGTATTGAACCAGGTTTTACACATCATGTACCAGTTACATCGGCATGTCACACTCCATACCACGTCTTCTTTGTGGCTGCACACTGTGTGAATGACCCGTTTCTTCAATGGAGTGATTGCATGGTGGTAGTACGCCACACGTTACTCGGTGTTGTGTAAAGGTGTGATCCTGCTGCTGGCTATTCCAGACAGAGCGCCCTAGTTGGCCTACTTATGCTTGTCAGAACTCCGAGGTCATACGTCGTCGCTACGGGGGGAAATCTACATATACGGTGCTACCTGCTGTCAGTCGAGCCCACAGACTTAACATTACGCGCACGGTGGTCTCTGTGATTCCGTTGTGCTGTTGTGTTTGCGTTATTGCCTCCAGATTTGGGAGCAGCCTACGGCACGGCCAAGAGTGGTGTTGGCATCAGCAGCATGGGTGTCATGCGTCCCGATCTGGTAATGAGGTCTATCATTCCAGTCGTTATGGCTGGTATCTTGGGTATCTACGGCCTCATTATCTCCATCGTCATCAACGGCTCAAGTGAGTCTCCTTGAGCAGAGGTCCACAAAATTCTTGCCGGAACCACATACTTTGCATGTGCGTGACTATACTTACCTTCAGTCACTTCTGTCAGCACTTGTTCTATTAACTTCCTTGGTGTATGTGTCTCTACGGGATCTTGTGCAGGAGCTAAAAATCATATTTTATATATTTGATCTATCCTCTTTACAGCTCTTATGTTCGTATTTACTCTACCTATCTGAACAGATGGATTAGTCCTGATTTCACTAGACTTACATGTAAATACAGATTTCTATGAGGGCAGCATCGCCGCGCTTATCGACCGTCTCTGTACGAATGGATCCACAGCGCCAGCTTCTGTTGTCGTAGATATAGTTTTGGGGGGGAATCGCTGCGGAAATATCGATTCCTTATAATTCCCTCACTATTGTGGGTCAGTCGCTCCGGAGAACTGCCAGCTCCACTATTCAGTGTTCGCATTGGAGGAGCGCTGTCTCGAATAGCAAAACAATCTAGGCTGTTGTCTTACCTTATGTTTGCTTGTATGTACAGTGGACACCCCCGACACCTACTCGAGCTACGCCGGTGAGCCCCTGGAACAGTATCCGGGAAGCAATGCTAATGTTGGCAACATTAGACTAGAGACTACCTGACGACACCACTTGAAGGTATCAGATGCGGCGCGTTTGTTGGGGCCGATTCAAACAAGGCATCGTAATCTCATCGGAGTGACCAGGTTGACCCTCGCAAGACAGTTGCAGTGGTCAGATATGGAGGCATATATTCCATGAGTTTTTAATGAAAAGTAAAATATTGTGCGTGCTTTTGTGTACTTTGGTTTGCAGGCTATGGCCATCTCGCAGCAGGACTGACTGTCGGTCTCAGTGCAATGGCGGCTGGACTCGCGATTGGCATCGTTGGTGATGCTGGTAAGTACTTCGTAATACGGTCGTACAGCGGTGCAGTCCGTAGTCACAAATTCATTCGCATGGCCAACCTGTTAATGACGGACATTTATTGATAACGATAGGCGGAAATTTCCTCTAAGGGAGTTACAGTACAATCGGAACGCAAAAGGTTCTTACATCTAGTTGTAGTGTTCACGAGCTCTCTTGCACACCAGATGTGGCCCTTGGAGGCCAGACATACTGAGAAAAGCGCTGCCATGATACCCGTTTTCCACGTGTTTGCGTTCATCACGCGTAACGATCTTTTTCTGTGCTTGTGCGATCAGGTGTCCGCGCAAACGCGCAGCAGCCTAAGCTTTTTGTCGGCATGATGCTTATCCTCATTTTCGCCGAGGCTCTTGGACTTTACGGTGAGTTCACGTCCAGTTTTGAACAGTGTACTTGCAGCAGCCGAGCATATGCCAGCGGATTTGTAATTGTTTACAGCTCTCGTGCTTTGTTTTGCTGCGTTCTGGTGGCACATTTTATGGAGTTTCGATGTATGGACATCTATCAACCTTGCAAGAATCAGGTGTTCGGTGAAAACCTTTCCACGTTTTTGTGTGTCGTTTTGCCACTCGTACAGGTCTTATCATTGGGCTTGTCGTCGCTACAAAGAAGGTGGACGGCTTATGCTCGAGCTACAAGGCGTAAATCTCAGAGTTGTGGATTCGCTCGTATTTTTTTCTTCCTCTAGTCCATGTGGTCGCGGCGCTCGCTAATCATGTCCGTTGCCCAAAAGCTCAACCTCTACCCTGCAGTCGTTTAGCTTTCCTACAAGCGAAAGACGTCTCCACGGCTAGTCCGTAAACGGGAGTGGCTCCGGGATTTCGCAGAACCGCAACAGACCACCCCGCGTCTTCTGATTTGTTCTCCCATCTGGGACGGTTTCTGCTCTCCAGTTCCCTAGTTTTCTGGTGATTGTTTTGTTGGGAGCGGGATAGTAGGCTTATGTGGTCCAATCCGTCTTACTGAAAAGCCTTGTATTTCTGACTCTCTGACTTAATCGAAATAACAGCTCCACTATGGAAAACAAGAGAACAATCGAGCAAAGAGTTCGATTACGTGTCAGGCACGTATCCTCCTCCGCAACGAAAACAAACCGATGCAGTTTCTTCTGTTCACTAGAGACAAGAAGAAAAAACATGTTTTTTCCATAAACTGTAAAGCAGTCAGTCGCCTACCGGAAATCCGAACAAGAGTTGTGGGTCGCTTATCTGCACGTTGTACTTCTGACGTCGAAATGTGCTTCTGATTCAGTGACTCTGGTCGTCAGCTGTCTGCACTCTACGTTCGTAGCGCTTTTATCAAGTTAGCAGACAAGGTCTTCGTGTGCTAATGACTCCCATTCCAGTAACAAAATTCAATATTCAGGATAATGAGCTTATTCAAAGAGGAAGGGTCAACTTAGGTCGGATATCAGTGCTGTTGCGAGAGAATGACGTCGAAGGGCGAAGGAGGGTAGATTTATAGCGTGAGGTGATTCTGCGGCGCCCTGTGAACGTACTGGTTTCGCATGGGTAAGCGTGTCATACTGGCCTGAAAATGTGTGTGACAGAGTGAGCATCTCACTGCAGTTTTCTCTACACCCGCACTATAGTTGCCACTGTTGCAGTGACCGCCTCTATTGCCACTCCTCGCCTGATAACGGTCGAAATTGTAGGACAAGAAAATGTCACCCCTCCACCCAGCTGGAACCCACGAACTCTGGACCCAACGTGGCACGAGCGTTAGAAAAAGGACAAAGAGATACACCGCTTCTCCCAAAGCGCCGTGCGTTAATCCCCACGACCATAGCAGCATGCTTCAGTGTTGCTTGATACCTCTATGCAGCTTACCGAAACACATGCAGTCGTACAGCAGCATGCAATATGGCTTGACAGCCGATGAGAGGATGGTATGCATCGCGACCGAAAGTGTGAATGAGTATTCGGTACTCAGATGTCAGTGTTCTAAAAGAAGTCATTGGCGAACAGAAACGTCGAACCAGCAGTGACCTTGTGACAATGAATCCTGCCATAACATCCAGAACACCAGCAATTATTGCGGGCACGATCGAGACGGCACCCACGGCAGTTGCTTCCAAATAACATGAGTACTGGCGCAACATTCACGAATGATCAGGCTGAAGTGGAACTTTTAACTCCGACAGTTTGTTGCTACTAATTTGCTAACAGGGAAAATCAAGGTATCAATATGGGTTGATGCGTTCTCAAGTTAAAATAAATATGGCGGGGAACAGTACCCCTTCAACACTCCGCCTCCACTGGATGACGACTTCATATGCGTTTGGTAAAAGGTATACAGCATCCTCGTATGATTTCGTCAGTAATGTAAGCGCTTCTCACCACTTGTGGCGATCGCCTTCGTCCCTGAAAAGTAGCACCTGGACAGTCACCCCAGTCTTCCATCGCGTGGCAGACTATTTGTTGCACAACGGCTTTATTATGTCAGCTGTCACTGCTGACATGAAGGAGAGGAGCTTGTAAAAGGGCGAATTGTCGGTGGCGCAGATAAATCTTCCCGGTCACCAGTGTTGCTCTCTAAACCCACTTGCCAGGAAGGCAACCCTCAGGTGGCTCTGCTGTTCCAAATCCTACGGTCGCAGTCATCCATTCCCCATTCCCACCGACTGGAGGTCAAATGACCTTCTTACCAATTCTACGACACGGCGGCAAAACACGACCATCCGGACAGGATGTCGATGAAAAAAGTGCAACCTGGAAGGGCAGCTCCACGCTCTGGAACAAAAGCGAATATGTATGTTCTTATCTCCAGAGAAAAACCCGTAGAACAGTGTTTAAATCGAGAGGGTACAACAGTCTTTCCACAAAATATTCCGACATACGCGCAACATTCCACGAGAAGCAGGTGTCAAAATGGAGGTCGAACATCCCGCGGAAGATCAGGGCTCGCTGGCGGACGATCACACCAACCATGTAAGGTATAACTCTGTTCGAAACCGGGTCGTCGACGAGGCGCAAAGCATTTCTAGGGACGCTCGGCGACATGGAAGACAGCACAGAACTGGAGCCTACTCAAGGCTGTACAATACAGCTCTCCCTATTAGTGCAAGGTCTCTCTTCACGGTGGGGATTTTACATTTGGCGGTTTTTCTCAGTCCGGACTGCTCTCGTATAATGTTGCTGTCAAAAACGTCTGTCTACAAAAAAATGACATGAGCAATTCCGACTGCCTTTGATCCTTCCTAACACCGGCGGAACCTGTACTATCGAGAGGCACATCGAGTGTAAGGAGTACCACGCATTAAAAATATGATGCGTTATGACAGCGCAGGTCGTGTAAATTAATACAATCTTAACTGTGAGAAGACCGCACAGAAGCTTCTGTGTCGATAGATCTACTCTGCTGTTGCCGAGAAGTAATCTGCGAAAGTATATTCCAACCACAATGGTGGGTCCCCCTTGTACTGGTGCAATGTGATGGAGCATGTGTTATTCACTGGCCGACCCGACGTGTTACGACAGATACCAATACAATATATGCACCTGACACTTCCCTCCAGCGGCGTTTACTACCATGGCAGAAGTCCCAGTATCCTACTTATCACAATGTCTCTGTCAATTCGATTTGAACACGCCAAGCCATGCAAAAGGAATCAGGCTTGTGCCTCTATTCTGCTGCCTATGTCAGTGAACCGAATGGGGAAGAGACGTGTCACGACTATGGTGACGCCAGATGAACAGATTCTTTATTCAGTGATGATTCATTAATTCCGAAAAAGAGAAGCCAGGAGTCTAAGTACCACCCAGCTGCTCTTGCTGATTCGGTGATCATTGACCTGTTCAGGAGTTATACAGCGGCAATGATGAAATGCAAATGGATATTCAGGAGGCAATTCCGAGCAGCGGAGGCAACCGGGCACCTCCTCGACCACTTTCCAGGTGTTGAATGGCTTTCAAGTCGCAACTTTGCTGTACCAAAAAAGTGAGAGAAGGGAGTGCTACCACGTCGAACCATCCCCCACAGCGAATCATGAAACAGGCTGCATCAAACATATTCCTTCGTCAACCAAACTGCCACCAGTAGAAAAAAAAGAACTGCAATTCAGTCTTAAGCGGTGCATAATGCCTGCGAACTCCAACGACACTGTAGCAGCTGTAAGTACAGAGCTCCCTGTGTCGTATCATTCTTCTGCTTCGACAGAGACGCAACCACCCCGCAATTGCCTCGAAAAGCGCCGGGGCAGGATCCACCACAGGAATGCTCCGTTGCCCTTTTATGCCCAAGCTGATGCTCTGCAGAATTCGGGGTTTAGCAGGAACTTCGGACTACGGTAGCCTAAGAGAACTGCCATTTGTTGGGGTTATATCATTCAGGAGCGACAGAAATAGATAGCTGTGTTGCGAGGGAGTACAAGCAATGCCACACGGCTACAGGTTTTTCTGCCGGGCAAAAGGGGCCTTCCTTACTTCTCAGAAGTGTAGCACCCTCTCGCAAACGCAGCAACTTTCCGTACAGGTTATGCAATACATTTTCCGCAACCACAGAATGAAAGCTGTCAGGGACGCAGCCTCACAACAGCAACCACACGGCACATTATCTTTTGCTGTCCATATGGGGTCCCTTCTTTGATTTAGTGACTTCGCCTTTTTCTAGTGTACAACACTTGTCACTGCACCGTAAGATTCGTCTCCATCGCTGACGCCAGAGGACCAGCGATTTGTTGGTCGCGGCTTGGCTGGCTCCGTCATACATACGCGTGACTACGGTTGTAAGGCAAAACATTTAAAGGCACCAAGAAGGCTCGTTTTCACAACTACGTTTCCTAGCCAGGTGAAATTATCCGTCCCTCCTTCGCTATTTACTCTGCTGCTTCAGTGTGCCGGGCAGCGTCTAGGCATGGCGGCCGATTCTGCTCGTACCAGAAAAAACAGGTCAAATGTTGCAGGCGGTACAAACTGTAGCGCCTAAGGGTGGTCGGTCATTTCTCACCCATTTGCAATCAAGCTTCCGCCTACCATTTCGATAGGCGTCTTCAAAACTTCATATACTCTTTGAATCTTCTCAATCGTACGATTCATACAATGAATCAGCAATTCCCCTGGTCTCAGACCAGAGCTCTTTAATCTAAGACTACTAAGATGCCCATTTCTGCTCTAGAGGGAACACCTCCCTCGAACATGTGTTCTGTCATGAGGCAAACAGGTGGTTCGTCCGCTGACTCCGGATATCGAGACGGCGACTTACTACGGCATGCGAAAAAGCTTCGTTTACCCCTCTCTCCGCTGGAGCAAACGGCTATGGTGCTCGCAAGTGGCTGGCGTGCTCTGATGCGATGTTGTCAGCCGGTGCTTGCGTCCCCTAACGTGAGTGCCTCTGACCAACAGGCACATGTTCCCTCGTTCGTCGGCCGTGTCGACGAAGGGGAACTCAATTTGGAGCCGGCTACCGCGCCAACCGACCGCGTCGCCTGTAGAAGCATGACACGTGACGCCACGGTGTGCTACCACGATGCTCATCAAGGGGACAGCTGCTGGACGCCCACTGCGGCGAGCGAGGAATTCGACACGGAGTCTGAATGGGCTGCGGACGACGCAACAGTTGCTCCGGCGTTCTGTAGCAGTGTCGACGACCAGGCTCAGATTCTCGAAGAAAAAAGCCCCCCCTATGACCCCGTCGCCTGCAGAAGCACCGGCTGTGAAAGCGCGCTCCGGTTTAGGCCCTTGCTGC
>AVCM01002182.1:0-10223 GCA_000447165.1 Hammondia hammondi
GCACGCAGCTGCCGCGCCGCTCTGGCACGTCACGAGTGGGGTGTATGTACACCTGGCAAAGTGGGGAACTGGCGCGCCGGCCGCTGCAGTGTGCAGCGCGGTTCCTGTGCCCAGTGAACTTTTGTCTCGAAAAGGCGAAGCGTCAAAGGACGGCTCAGGATGAAGAGGGAGAGGATGAGTGCCGGCGGCTGCAGCGGCGCGGTGCGGGCATGCCTGGGACCAGCAGAAACATTCGGAGTTCGTGTTTCGTTGGTGACAGCTGGAAGAGACGGGAGAAGCCGAAACAGAGTACAGAGCCGCTTTGTCGCCGCCGCGGGCTTCGAGGAGCTCGTCCAAAGTGAAGCTGGCAATCTTGGTGATGTCTGAACACGGTAAGCGCGAGACGTGGCAGGGGAAGTTAAGACCGGCGGAAGGAGGTGGCGCCCGGAATGGACTGACACACGACGAACAACCGGTACCGCTATACATGGTTGAAAAGCAGAGAACTCAGACTCCGTGGCAGAGGCGAGTGGGCGCCTTTAGAAAACATCGAAACACTTGACAAGGTGTCTTCCGTTGACGCGGTGACCACAGTGGGACGTCTGAGCAGCCAAGACATTCGGACGTTTCAGGGAAGGATTTCGGGACGCGAAAGTTGAGTTAACGGGTTTTTGAAAAGCACTTTGCCTATGAAAACGGTATTGGGGTCACCAAGCGTGGGTACTGTTCGACTGGTACGGCGGAAGCAAAAGGCAACTGGAGTCTGCTCAACTTACACGCTGCGCACGTTGTTCAACGCACACACAGCCACGATAGCGAGCGTTGCGGCGCGCTGTGCATGCGCTGTCAGCACACTCACCGGGGATCCGGCCCGTTTGCCGATGAGATTGTGGTGTCGAACGTACATTTGAAAAACCAACTTTCGTGTATAAGCTGTACAAATATTGTGGTACTCACTTCGGTAGTCTCCTCCATAATGGTAGGCTGTATGGAATACTGGTGATCTAGTTTTACGTCCTGGTATGTTTTCCGTGGGGAGAGAGAAATGAGATGCCTTGCAAGCAAGTGTACGGAAGCCGGAGTTACTTCCTCGCTCTATCTGAGACGCACCGCCCCCATCAACTGATTCAGAATAGGGTGAAATCCCTGTTAGCATGGACGCATGCTCTCCTCTGCCACCCCTTACATCAGACTGAAGGGCTACTGTGGTCGTCTTTGTAGCAACCCTTCGTCTTCCCTGTATCCATTCAGCTTGCTAAAAATGCTGGAGCTGTAGAAAAACTATGCTGTGTCTACGCAGCGCCTTGGCTCTAAAGGGTCGGTCAGGTCGTCTGACCCCCATGATGTCTGTGCCGGAAGCCAGTTCTCCTTTGTCTTCCCAGGAAAACTGAGTTGCTCGGAGTAGTTACCGGACATCCACGAGTTGCAAACTCTTTTATTTCAACCTAAATTTGTAGTGAACTTTGCGGCGAAATTCAGTGATGCAGGAAAATCAGAGGTGTCAGTCCCTACGACATCAACTCGGTCCAACGTTGCTATTGGCGGCAATACCTGTATTCATGTGGAGCAGATTCAGAGTATCTCCCAACGCATCTTTAATATACAAGGCAATTTGACAAGGCAGCGTTTATAGCAAGCAGATATGCAACTAATCGAGGAATCCAAGCAGTAGTGAAATTCCCATAACTTCAGTTATACAGTGTCGTGGTTTCACTGACGTTTGGCCGCCAATATACAAGCATCCAAGATCAAGTTACCTACTGCAAGTTCGGCCTGCGGACGACAGATTCCCGATAACAACAGGTATTTGCGCTCTGCTGGGGGACACATGTGTTAAGGACGAAAAGACTCAACTGTATATAACACGTCTCCCTACAAGGACCGTCAACGCACTATTCTGTACGGGGGCCCGTACTTCATCGCTGTTCTTGCGGATAACTTAGTTGCTCTCTCCGCGAAACGTCATGAGTTGTCATCTGTTCTAGAAGCCCGCTAAAATTATTTGCAGGCAACCAGTCGTCTCGTACAAGCAGTCGCTTGGTTAACCGAGGTGGGATGTAAGAACCTGCATGAGAACTCGGACAGCTCTACCACATAGCCTGCTCCGTGTGCGACTGATTCCTCTCTTTAATAATTGTAGGGAAGATTTGCATAGCTGTAGAATAGCAGTTCTCTAACCCGCACATTATCTCTTCTTCTAGTCCCTATCCTGTATGATTCCGAAGCCGAGAGATGGAAGAGTCTCTCGGTAGACCAGAAAAAATCATCTTTAAGGAGCCGGCCTGCCGCGGCGAAGTGCATTTCGTCGAGGCGACTGATTTCTTCCCTGAGCATTTCCACCTCCCTGAGCAGGTTGAGCTTGAGCGCCTGGCGCTCCTTGCTCTCGGTCAAAAGCGGCAGCTCGGTCTTCAGCTTGATATTGAGCTCCTAGGAGTCTGGCCTGCCATACCGCCCCTACGGGACCGGGAAACGATCTGGCAAGTGCACTCATCTGCCGTCGCGTCTGAGAGCGTAGTAGTCGTCCATGGCGAACACGCATAACATGTTGTAAGACACGTCTGGCCTCCACTAGCAGGCGGCCTCTCTGCTCCAACATCGTTATATTTCTCGCTGATTCCTGGATCATAGCGTCCATCACTGACAATTCTTCCGGAGATACAGATGTCCCTCCAGGGTGTTCCAAGAGATGCTGCCGCATCTGCAGCAGTCGTTGTCGATGCTCCTGTGCATTGTGTATCTCTTGTTGACCAGCACTGTACTCTTGATCGAGTTCAGCAAGTTTATCTTCATCCCACTGGCATTGTTGGCAGAGGCGAAGTGGAAGTGGGGGGGCGGGTGGTGGTATGCATGGGGGAGCTGCCCCTCTCGACGGTCCGGGACTCACAGCGGCGCCACCGAAAAAGAGAGATTGAAAAGGTATGGCACGTTGTACAGGTCCTGACGGGGATGGTCTGCTAGGCTCTCTACTCGATGGACCAACAACCGCCAGTGACTGCCTTTGGCTGCATTCTGGAAGGGGTGCTACTGACGGGTGTTGTTCCCTCAAAGGACGTTCGTTTGAGTCTTCACCATTGTTCGTGGTGTCGCGACCATCAAACGAGGCAAGAGCCCGCGCTCGTGAACCTACCCAATCACGCGCGTTTGCCTGGGCAGCTGTAGGAGGGTGGTTTTGTGTCGGCACTATCCCTGGCCTTAGTTGGCCACCAGACTGGTGAAAGAGGACAGCCTTGTTCCTGTATGCTCTGAATTGGAAACCTTTGTCAGGTGTGCTGCGCCATTCGTAAAGACAGACCAGCGCGGACACGATGTATGGCGGTAGGTGATCTATTTGGTGTAGGAAACATTAGACCAAACCTCTGACAGATAAATGTATCTTGAATGAGTGTATATTAGTGGCTAAACTTGAACCAAACATGCAAACACTCGCCATGAACAAAGGCTTTACACCGAAGCCGCGATGAATAATGTGTTTCGAATGAGTGTATAGCAGCTGAACGTCAATCAATCATGGGATTAATTGTAAGGAACAGAGACTGAGGAAAAGAATATCACTCTTGTGTGTCCTGACAGCTCCAGGAGTCGCGGGTCTCGATGCACACAACGGTAAAGTACCTTGAAGTTCAATGAAGTTCGTATCTGCGATTTAGTCGTGCAGAAAAAAAAACGCGCCCTGTCCTGCAACATGCATCGCTTACCTGGGCTGTGACGTGGCAGTGAATAATGGGGAATATGATGTGGCAGAAGAGAGCACCACCACCACGATCCACACCAGCGTGCAGCACACACAACTTTCCCGTCGCGCGCTCGCCCTCTTCATTAAGCATGTCTCCTCTCACAGCCCTCGAAGAAAGAAATCTTCAGTTTCACTTGCAACTGCATGTATGGCCTTCAGGCCAATTATGCCAAAAAATCGGGGCCAGCAACCGACCTCGCGGCAGGCTACGACCCGCACATTGGATGCGTCCGACGTTCCCGCGCCGAGTCACATGTATACATGTGTTTTCACTTTGCGTAAATTCCTTGGCATCGTTACTCGAATTCCACTTCACATTGCCATTCTTAAGCGACATCGGGGGGAGGATTCGAATTTGCTGTTCGATATGAAGATACTTGCACCTGTTGGCAGTGGCGGAGGAACCTCTTCGTGACCCTCTAGGATCAGTCGAGTAAATCTCTACCGCGTCTCTCTTCGTGGGCCGTGCTTGTCCACGAAGTGCAGGCAACCAACCTTTGTCAGTTTACTGGACGTGCAAGCCTCACCCTTCCCCTTCGTAGAGCGTCGCTGCCGCAGGGGTTCGCGTTAGAACGGCCATCGTAATTCATGGCTTTAATCCAATCCACAATTCATCACGTGCACTGTCGGCATTTCTTGTGTCCGATTTACGATACATGTAGTAGCGGGGAGCTGACGACCAATGTTTACTCACTAAAGCACATGCTCCGCTGCAGTTGCAGCAACCTCCTCAACGGCGCTTTGGATGTAAGTAGGCAACCTCCTGCACTTCCATTTGCCAGAGTCATTCGTTAGCTACAGGCAAACAACCTAATGTATGACAATTACTTCGTCTTGTTCACGAAGCTGCAAGCGACACAACAGGGGCAGCGTTCTCCGGGAGTCTGTGATAATAACCCTGGAGGGGTACGACGAGTGGCAGGAAGTTGTTGAAGACAGCCTCGTCTACCCAAACGCCCTGGGTTGTCAGTTCAGAAGGTAAATTCATACGTTTCGTGTGTTCCCTTCGCAAGCACTGATTAACTATATTCTTAAAGGTCTCCAATTGATACGGAGGTCCTTCCTTGGTGTCTGACAGTGTGGTTTTTTTCGCCCACGAACAAAGACACCTGCATCCATCAACCAGGTGCTGAAGAGAGAAGGCACAAAAGCCTCAGTACCATCGTGGTTTCACTAAGATAAAAATCTGTGCTTCTTGCAAGATACTATGTCAACCTGGCTGAATTAAGGGGGCACTTCTCCTGCCAGATACACTACACTCCTGGTTTCAGTAAGATAGTACTCATTGCTTCTTGTTAGATGAGCTATGACTCCAGATTCATTAAGGTAGAAATCTCGGTTTATCGCGAAACGTAAGATGCAGTGTAATCACAGAGATCCCTCTTCGCCACGGTTGGCGGACGTGGCTGTCCCGATTGAGCGGTCGGTTGAAGACTTCTCTGTTGAAGATTTTTTCAGTCTGGCCGAATATTGTTGCAGTGTGAAGCGTGACCTGTACGGGAAATAACACGCAGTTTAGGGTGGCAACCTCAACTACATGGAATGCTGTTGCGCCCTGCCAGGCGCCTCACCAAATGCACGTTTTCCCCGCAAACCTTTCTCTTGACACACACAAGGTATCAAAACATGTTTCGAAGAATCCCCGTGTACGCGTACTCCTACGACGGAAAAACGATACTCTACGGAAAGAGGCTGCCGCAAGCTCTTCGCTTCACACTTGTGCTTTCTGCAGACTTTCGAAAGGTGTCAGTTCTGGACAAGGTCACTCCCTCAACATTCTCGGATCTGTCCCCACAGGCGTTGAACTAGATTGAAAACTATCCTGCTTTTACAGAGACATGAGGCACAACAGTCCTGTCCTGCAAGCATGCTCTGGTTAATCCCGACTGTGGAAATTTGTGTCGGACCGTGGAGGCGGAGCGCAGGGCAGGGACTTGTCAACTATTCCCTGTTCCATATTTCGTCCTTGAGGCACACCGTGGTGTACCTCTCTGTATCTTCGAAGGGACCCTTTCAGAAAACAAGAAAAAACGTATTTTTTAACCGAGCAACTGACCCATGGGCGTTAGGGGGGACGGTGGTCCCGACAGATTTCACAATCAACTTCACGCAAAACCCTGGAGTGGGGCAGTGGCAGCCATCTCAGCCTTCTACGCAGACTTATTTGCAGGATGTGGTTCTGTTAGGTACGAGTATCTCAGTCTACTTACATAAGGTGAGGGGAGAATAAGGTTTTTTTCGACAGTCACCAGCGTAGGACCGATAGGGTGTCTTCTGCCCGCAAGCTGATCTGGCCCCGGGAAAGGGCCCGAGCTATTTTCATGTGTGGGATTGTACTGGAGAGCGAGTGCGTGCAATTTCTGGATTTCTGCTGTTGTCTCTCGGGTTGACAGGTAGAATTCGAAGCTAGGGCGCTCAGGGAAGTGTCTGCGTTCAATTGAAAGGGTTATTACGCAAAGAGCCTCACATAACTGCCACTCAGAGCCGTTCCTCCCCGTCGCCCGAACCTCTACGCGTTGCAGTCTCCCAGGGAAGCGTTAGGTTCGCTTTCTGTTCATGTAGAAACGAGTCTGCTGCATTTTTCTTACTCAGGTAGAGATAGTCACCGCCCTGGATGATTCACAGGGGCACGCAAAAAGCACAAAGGTGTACCTTACCCCAGTCACGACCGCATGTATCGCAGCGGCGCGTGGGTTCTCAGTGACGGTCGCGGTGCGTACAACGCGTAGGGAGTCTCCGTGAAACCTTCCTGGTCATAACCCGCAGCGTGTGTGTAACTGTTGGAAGCCGCGAGTAAGTGGTGGTCTTTTCTGAAGCTAAAAAAGCGAGCCTCTGATTTCTCGACGAGCCATGCGCGAGAACCGTGGACGAGGCACCTTCCCGGCCCCTGCCTTCTCCGCTCCTGGCGACAAGCTGTCGCGCCGTTTGCTTCGGTCGCGGCTGTGCGGCGCCACCCCTCTCCTTTAGAGCGTAGTGGTATTCCCCCCCTCATTTCTCGGGTCTATGGAAGGGCGGCCCGACAGGTTTCAGTGCCAGCCCTGATGCAGTGTAGAGCTCCCGTTCTCGGGCGTCTTGAATGATTCGAATTTACGCAAAGAACGCGCAACTTTTGCACGAGTTGCCTCGTCAGCCCGTCGTTGCGTTGGGTGGAATAGGGAGCCTCAGTCAGACGCTTTCCAGGAAGACGCGGACTTTTTTTGTGCAGACAGTCCGTTTGACTATGGGAGGTGAAAAATAAAGCAAGTGATGCAGCCGGTCTTTCGCACGGAAAGTGACATCGGCACTCTGCCTTGGGTCCCTTTCTGGTTCCTACCGCGAGTTCCGAACCCGACAACGGCTGTGGACTTTGGACGCCAGAAGTCGAGTTTCTCGACGCGTTTCCAGTATCCCGTTATTCGTACCCTCTGCGTTCTGCAGAGAAATCTTTGCGCGCGAATCTCCAGTCTCTCGAACAACCATGATGAGGGCACTTGCCCTGAATCACTTGTTCGTTGTGCTTGGCATCGCAAGTACGTTCATCACCTTGGCTGCAGCGCAGGCGACAGAGCCTTGGGTGTGCGGCGGAAAGACACAGTTCCTCGGCGAGTGTGCTCGATGCGTGTCGAACGACCAATGCAAAGAAAACTCGAGTTGCTGTCCTCGCCTGAAAGTCTGCACAGGGCAAAAGGGCTGCCCTGGCCCCTGGGGAAACTGCAATCCTCCCCTGCTCACGCGAACGGCTACGGAAATGAAGCAGGACCTCTGGGACTCCAGCAATTGTAGTGGGGCTTCGGGCATTCCCCTTCGCAACTGGGTAGACTGCTCTGCAACGATCCCCGCCGTCGCGCTTTCTCTCTGGAACGCAGCCACCATCGCATTTGTCTTCATTGCCTTCCTAGGCTGGCTCTCATAAAAAGCTGAACCATAACTCTTGTCTTTCGGGCCGTACCACCCACTACGGCCCACTGTCGTGTTTGCGTTGTCACGCGGGATCCGGGATTTCCCGACGCTGTTGGATTCGAAAAGAATAGGACAGGAGGAAAAAACCCGCGATTTCACATTTACCTTCTGGTAGCAGTCAGCGCGTCCTTGAAGGTTATGTGCCCCGGCAGCACTGCGCTGTCGACCCAAGAGTGTCAGGAGAAAAAATGGTTGTCGACACGGGGTAGAGTCGGCTCTCGCTGTGCACAGAGTTTTCAAAGCTGCGAAATCTGAGACAGTGTTGGTCTCGAGAAGCCATGGCGATGTGAAGTTGAATATGAGTCTGCGCCACATGAGTACTCCCCGTAGACGCGATACATGCGTGCGGAGTGTGCGTCCAAGTTCTGCAATGAGACGTCCAGCGTCTACGGAAGTAGGTTTTGTCTTTTTTGTCGTTTCGTCTTACGCGCCTCAGCGCGTACAGAGGAGTGCCATCAGTGAAATACATCCAAAGGTTTGAACATACGAGGCGCCAGCGTGTGTGGATTCCCCAGAGGGCCCGCACACCGGTGCCCAGGACACGACCAGAATTGGTGTCTGTAGGTCGCGTGCTTTTTTTAAAACTCGACGTAGTAATCACAACAAGTGGTCTGGCACTTCCGAACTTTACAGGCTGCCATTTCTTGCGGCAGAGACGCTCTGGCTAATTCATTCCGCATCGAAGCTTCGCCGCGCTTGACGACAAGCACCTGCTAGGCGGCACGTGTCTCGCTAGAACTTGTTCCCTCCGTTCGATATAAAGTTTCAGGCAATCTAACTGAACACGCACAGTGGACCTATCTGCAGAAGTACGGCTAGCCTCGCTTGTGGTTCTGCATCAAACGAGCCTCTGCTGTATTTCCGAACACAGACAAAGCCGTTGGCTTCCGCGAACCCCCTTCGCCAACGTTGGATGAACCTCCGAGATGCACCTGCCAGAAATAACTCGCATCTGATGCAGATTGACCGACTTCCCACAAACCTTGTTTCTACAGAGCTGACAACAGTGACGAGAGCGGAGAGGAGATGAAGCAAGCTCTCAAGAGACGTTTAGATCCACACACATGAGACTCAGGCAGGCACTCTCGCGTCTACGCGTCTGCCATCCACAGACACCAGCGTAATATTTGCCCCCCCTTGATGACTGAGTCGTTTTCCTCTGGCACCAGGGATCTCCAACAAACACAGACCAGCCTTCTTAAGGACGACCTCTTCCTTGTAGTGAACTACCTGTGTCTTTCACACGATGGACGAGCCCGAAGTAACCTGCTACAAAACCTGAAGTGTGAACACGAGATTGATTCTTATTCACTATGGCTCAAGCCGACGAGGAGGGACAGCGCGTTTAAGAAAAGTGCCACTCTCTAGATTTCCGTTGTATTTTGCCAACGAACGTGTGGCGTTCTCGCCGCACACGCGTACACGATCTCCCCGTGGTACAGTCGCCTCGAGCTAACACAGCGTAGCGAGTTGGTGCTATTCTACGAGCAACATACATCTTATTTGATAGTTCCGCTACTATCTTACACCTTACTACCGGACGGTTTTTATGCCTATATTAAGCCAACATTGTTACTACAGCTTCCAAGCGAACATCAATACCGGTAGGATACTGAAATTCAATTCGGCCACACGTATATATATATAAATGGAAACATGTCAATGCGCGAAATGTGTATGTACACAAATCTTTATGTACCAGGGATAAAGTGTTAGGAGCTTGAAATGCGCGCAGACTCTGATGTCGTGTCACCGCCTGAGTCTTCAAGGCAACACACAACTCCTGAATGTGAGTCTAGACTTGCAGTGAAACGTCGTCAACTGTTTTCTTGTTTTGTGAGTAGCCCTTCAACATGTTACACAGTGTGTCCGAACACGGTCGGGTTCGCGCTGCACGTTTTGCTTTCTTGGATAGTTTTGCGGGTCGTTATGCAACAGAACCAACGGGTGACGGCCCAGCTCGACGCTCCACATCCCACACACCGACCAGTTTCGCAAAGTCATGTCGAGACGCATGCGGGTTTAACACAGAAAACGCAATGGTGACGATCCTTTGGTCTTCCAGCTTCCGGAATATTTCCTCTACTAACACAGTCGACACGCTGCCTTCTTCACAAATTCGCGAGGCCACAAGTCCGCGGTACACACACGCCATTCACGTCCTCTCGTACCACCCTTCACTGCGCATCGCTGTGTTCCTCTTTGCCTTCCTCTTTGAACTTTGTTTCCTCGCTTGCACGAGATCCCTGTTGTTTTCCTGCATCTTGGTCACCACCCTCATCATCCACATCTCTTCCTCTGGCCTTCGTCTCCACATCTGAACCATAAAAAGACGTCCCTTTACTCCCTGGCCAACTCTGCCCTTCTCGTTCCCACCCTCGAGATCACAGGCAACTGCGTCCTCGTATTGCCACGATCATTTTCATCATCCCAGGCCGGCTTCGTCAGTCACAGCGTCTACCCGAGCACTCAGCGTCTGATTTACAAAAGGCCACCTCCCAAAAGCTCCTCTGCCCGCGACTGTCTCGTAGCGCCCCGTCCGACCTTCGTCTTCTTCCGTCTCACCTCCGCT
>AVCM01002208.1:0-17744 GCA_000447165.1 Hammondia hammondi
GACCCGCTTCATCACGTCTGTGGCATTTGTGTGGCGCTTCCACTCTGCGATTTCTATAGAACTCAGACGTTGTCGAACTTCGTCGAGTTGTGCTCGAACTTTCTCTGCTTCCGGTAAAGAAAAAGCAGGCATCCTGCGAGGACCACACCAGCGTGCCGACGCCGCGAGGGACGTGAAAGAGAAAACAGAAGAGAGTGGAAGAGGAACGAAGAAGAGGATGAAAGGAACCGAGGAACGCGGAGACACAGAGGGCCATCCAAGCGAGAGGCGACAACACGAGGCGGGCCAAAAGGACGAGAACGAGACAGTGCTGAGCAGAAGACGAGTGAGAGAATGAAGGAAGGGCCAATGGATAGAGAAGAGGCGAGGATGTCCAGAGAAACGATAGAAAAGGCTGGATTCCGAGAAGCGCGAGCTCGAATGCGACGCCTGCACTGAGGAGGAGGAGGAGCACAAGAGGAGGAGAACACGTTTGGTGTAGTGAGAAGACACGACAACTGGGCAAGAGAGTGGCACCACAACAGACAGATAGCGACAGCGAGAGAACGAAAACAACCGAAGTCAGAGAGCGGAGAGGGTGCCTGTCTTACTGGCCAACTTGGGTGGCAACGCTTTCACAGATGCACTTGACCCGCTTCTTCTCGCAGTTTCGACAGGGAGAGGACGAAGGTGGCAGCTGAGAGCCAGCATACTGAAGTCGCTGCAGACTCGAACGGAAGCAGTAGAAGCGCTCCATGCGAATGTCCGGCAAGTTCGAGTGAATCAAAAGTCCAGAAGCAGAGACTGACGGGTGTGGCCCTGCAGACGAAGACGAGGGGCTTTCTGTGTCCTTCATTTTCCGAAGGAGACGACGAAGAGGGAGCAGACAAAGCGCGGGGACACACAGTCGGGGGAGATACTTCTCCGGAGAACCCGACGAGAGGGAGAACGAAACGACAAGCCTCTGGAGGCAAAGGTGGAGACAGAACGCTCAGAGGAAAGAACACAAGGTGGAGGGCGAGAGCGTGTGAGGAGAAGACGGGGAAGCTGAAGAAGGCGACAGAAGGTGAAACGATGGAGAGGACGGGAATGAAATTACATCTACGAAAGACGGAGACGAGAGGTGGGGACATCAGTTCACTGGCAGCTTGAACAACGGAGGAAGCAGGGATCAAGCAGAGATGACGGAGAGATATTTCCTCAAACACAGACGACTAGTCAACGGACAGAAGATGACTCTGTCGCGCGCCCAGGAAAGGGAACCGCGTGGAATTCATGAATGGCGAAGGTGAAGACGGAAAACCCCAAGGGCCCTGGAAACGTCCCTCAGCCACTGTTTCTTAAACACGAAAATCCAGTTCCCTTGCTGTTCCATCCAGAAGGTGAAGATGAGACGAGCAACCTGTCCGAAAGTCTCGCAGGGCTTCCATACATCTGTGTCGCTCTACAAGGGTGCTGTACAACGCGATGCATCTTGCCGCTTCCTCAAACCAGGATTCGCTCTTTCTCTGTCTGAGTTCCAGCGTGAACGAATGCATGCGCCAGTCAAAAAAGTCGGGATCCGCCACTGAATCTGGAGAGCTTGCAAGACCAGCGAGCACATGCAAATAAGAAACAGCGCGAGGCAGCGCGAGGCCACAGAGCGAAGGAACGTGAAACGCATAGAGAGGACGATACGTGAAATAAGTTCTGCACGCACAGGGACCTGCTCCTGGAATCTTAAAAAGGAAGTGTTCTCCAAGTTTACATGCGGATACGTCGCTACTCGACAGAAGTGAGGAGCTTCGGTGGTTGGCGGGCCCCGTCGCTTCGAGGCGTGAGAAAAAAAAGTGAGAAACAATCGCCGATTTTGCCGCTCTGCTAGGACGGAACGGAACAAACTGTGTTGGGTCTAAATTGACAGGTGGTAATTGAAAGAAGAAAGCCCTGACTACACGTCGGTTAAACCGAATGCAGAAACAACCAGGTTTTATTGGTATCTTGTTGCACGCAACACACACTAGAGCATGCAGATCGATACTTTGGTGAGATGCATGCACGCCCTAGTCCGACCTGCAAACAAACTCGCAAGGGTGTTAAAACAAAGCTTTCGTGTACTTTTGACGAGACATGCAACTTCTTGTTGTTTTGCCATCGTTTGGTTTATGAAGAGCTGCTGCCTTGCATATTTGCGATCTGTCTGTGCTCAGGAACGCAAACACTTGAACGCAAGATGCTACTTTAACAATGCCAGTCAGCTGCAGCTTCAAGGTAAACGGAACGCCTCGACCTTTGCAGCCGCGGAAGGCAAATGAATGATGGGGAGGGACGAAAAGCGGCGAGGGGCCAGAAGAACGAGTGGTGTGTTGAAATACATCGTTGTCGTTGGGAATCTCGTCATTCCCAGAAAGAAGCCAATGATAAAGTTTCCAGAGTTATGCGCCATACGAGGTCACGAATGTACACTTCTGCGACTTGCTACACGCTCAGCATTCTGAAACTGTCTAACTCAAAAAAGAAAAGTGCAGAGGAGCAGAACCGTCATGCGTCCACACTTGTGTCGTCTCACTGACCTCTAGAGTGGGCAGCTTATCATGGCAGTGAAACCCTACAAACGACGCATATGGGTTACTGGTGGCCTCCACATTGGAAGATACACTTTGTGAATTCGTGTTTGTGTTTCCCGTGCAATGTCTTCGAGTCCTCTGGTGTGGACAGCAAATCACCCTGAGTGGCTTAAGCTGCTACGCACCGCAGCTGGGAGTATCCCTAGGTGGGTTCGCTCGCTTCTCTAGAGACAGTAATGCGCTTAACCGTGTGTTTGAGGCAGTGTGTAGAAAGGGACGGCAACGATAGGAATCAGGCGATAACATCTAGTTCTAGCGGAAGTCATCAATGGAGGCAGTGAGTCGCACGGCCGTAGGGCGTTCTGTGCGGTAACCACAACGTACTCGAACAGTCTGTCCTTCCATCTCCACCTCGGAGTTCTCGATTACTTTCAACGAAGTCTCCACGTCCTTGGCTACACACAGTTGCGATGAGTCGAAGAGTAAACAAAGAGTGAAACACCAGCTTATGCGTAAGAAGAAACATGGTACCAGCGGCTCCACTTACGAGGAGTCGAGCGAGAACTCCCTATCCTTTTTTGTGTACATTAGTACCAATGGGCCCGAGAGTCTCAATAGAAACGATGGAACACCAGATGCCTGTTTTCCATGGGGTATCACAGGCGGAATAGCGCCCCTACGAAACGTTTCGGCCCGCTGCGGTTCTCTCGTACAGAAAATATCTCATGAACGGGTAAGTCCTGCATCCACGATCATGTATTCTACACGCGTGTCCCTAGAATCTCCCTCCTTGCCATAAAAAATTGATTCGAACTCCAGGTCAGAACGACGAGCGTCTGGCAGATGTTTGCGAGACATCGATCAAGAACGTGCCAGAATGCTTCATCAAGTGCTCAAAACAGTGGCAGGAAAAAGTCGCTTTTTGCCGTGTCAAGTCGGTGTGACCAATCTTCAGTGTGTACCGTTCCTGCATACGAATATAAAGTAATCCCAAACAAGAAATCGTCAAGATCCGAAAAAGCTGCCATCTTAAGTCATGATGCACGCAATACAAATCAGAGCAACAGAAGCTAGACCTTTTCTTTGACGTTATAGAAGCTGTGGTCTGGTGCGACTCGCAGTTCGCCCGCTCATCCGTTTGTGGACGCACTTAATACATATGCCGAGACTGAAAGAATTCTGTGGTGAGGACGAACGAACGGATACGCGGACTTGGGCGAAGATGTGGCGGTATAGCAAATAGAGGGCGAGATGAAAGGGCAAGCAAAGAATGCGCAAAAGTGAGGATAGGTAGATTGAGTCCATGACGCGTTTCCGCTCATTTGCCTGTTCCGTTCCGAGCAGAAAACCGCATCGGTTTTGATACTACTTCATCCAGAGGCTTTGCGGCCACTCGACACAGGTGGCGAATAACTGTGGGGCTCTTCCATAGCTGGTTCTTTGCAGTGAGTTCGTATCTCTTCTGATGAATCACAGGCAGTTAGGAACTTACGCAGTATGCCTCTCATCCATGCGTAGGCATGCAGTGTCGCGGCAGGATCCTCTGCTGGCTCCGGACGCAACCTGGTAACCACTGCGCTGAGATTGTCTTGCGACCCTGCTTCGTAAGCCTGTTCGGCAAGAGCCACGGCAGTCTTCACAACATCACTTGTCTGTGCGAAGATCTCCCGGGTGTAAGCCGCCACTTGGGGCCAGCTCGAAGCAGCAGGCTCCGTCACACCTGCATAGTGAAGCAGACAAGATTTTTGCTCGTAGCGAAACTGAGCATCGAATGGGGGGTTGATAGGCTACGTCATACGTTTCGAGTGGCTATATTATGTGGATTCGCGGGAAGTTATATCATCAACTGTCTGCAACCAATTAATATGTTCCTGAGTCGGCGACGCTCTTCGCTGACACCCGCCAAAGAGTCGATAGTGTAAGTGAAGGAGTCGTCTGCCAATAAAGCGCCCAGCACAAGACAGAAACAGTTCTGAGCGCAATATACAGTAATAGTCCAAACACTGTTCCACCTTACCGTCACAAAAGAGAATAAGTAAGTCATTGTAACCAGCGTAGAACTGCCGAACATCTGGAGTGGAAATCACCGCGTCGGGTGTGGAGCCACTTCCCTGCTTCAGGGACTGCAGACCAAGACCCACAGGAACCCCGATGTCAATACAAGTATACATGCGCGCGTTTCGTCGGATTCTCCGGACAGCCGTTAGCCTGTGTCGAGCAGCGTGCGTCCGACCACGAAATTTTGTGATGGACCTCCAACCCACAACACGCACCGACGGAGTGGCAGGTTGATTCCATACTGCTGCACTGAAGAAAAGCTGGTTACAACTAAAGGAACTTACGAAATCGCCGAATGATCTGCTGAGAGCTAAACTCCCGTTGATTCGAGAGACAGACGTTCCCTCTGAACTGGTCACGACTGCTCCTGCTCGCAGGATGCGGCTCTTTTCTTCGGGATCGTCGGGCTTGTGGTCTTTTGTCATCTCATAGTATTCGTCCTCTAAAACCAACATCGCCCGGCTGTCTCCTGCGTCCATGCCAATAAAAGACAGAAAGCTCGTGTGTGACAAATGTGTGCTGATGTCGCTTATTAATTTGAATCGGCGCCGCCACAGCCGCCAATACGTTTGGGATTATTTTTCAGTCAGAGGTGGCCAGTGTAAATGCACATTGAAAGGGAAAAAGGTGACAATTCAGTTCAGATATTTTGGCAAACGTCGGTGGACAGACCATGTGCATACATGTCTCATACTGCGTATCGTTGGTACGATTCCGACAAGAGAGCCTCAGTTGGTATCGGGTGTACACAAGAAACACAGACGCAGGTTCGACTGCAGCAACGTATTCAGGCTCACCAACGTTCGCAATGTGAAGACGAAATGGAGCCTCAGAGGTCCCCAGAGTTATTTCTTCAGCGGGTGATGCCTGTCTTCGATATTGCTCTTTGAGGGGTGGGAGGCCCGGATCCTTCAGAATTTGCCTTCCGCGGACGATGACTTTTTCCGGCTTTTCCACTTTCTCAATTACCATTATTACCCCTGAACAAACAGCAGGAAGCAGGAATAAAAGTGCCAATGCACTTGCTTGGAAACGCGCAAGCGAGGAAGAATGTCGTGGCCACTCAAGGCCTTTCTCCCACTAGACTCACCCGTGGCACCGCCGCGACGGACGTTGTTCTTTTTGAGTTCCTGATCCAAGTTGTGGCAGATCTTTTCCAGATCGCGTCGGGAGTATCCCTTCTGTCTTGCTACGCGAGCCGCAAATCACAACGATACGCACATCGCATCCTGAAATTACCACCGAGAAGAATAACAAAACAGCATTTGCGGCAAGCCGCAGCACACTATGTTCATAGGACACGTTGATTTTCGGCAGGTCCTTTCATCTGCAAAGGTTATTTAAGCAGTAGGATTGTATTTTTAACTCTCTAGTGCTTCTCTCTGCGAGTTCACGAGCTTCACTTGCTGTGGCAAGTGCTGCTGTCTCATGCTCTGGTAAAAGCACGTGGCCTGTCAGAGATCGTGTTGAGCCCGTCCGTAGTCGGCCATTACCGAAGAGAGATTGGAGACGATTGGCAGCGAATTGGGCGACGTTCGGGCCGCCATGTCCATCGAACAGCGCTTGTATACGGATATTTTTATGTGAATGAATCGCGGCGACCACGACCACCGTCTGAATTCCAGCACAAACATGCAAGCTGCAGGTCAACAGAAAGATTGTTTCCCCGAAAAGTCAGTTGAAACTAATCGTGTCGCGGGAACAGTGACAAGCAAAAACTTCTCTGACATTTCACGTCAGTGTAAACTACTAGGTACGCATTGTTTACATGGTAGAAATGCTTTCCGAGAGGGACTGCCGCCAGGTCTCGCTGGCCTGGGGATTCCAGATTGTCAATATTTGGTGTCATCCTTTATGAGAAAACTGACATACATCTTCATCAGTTGGTCGCCTCCCTCGCATGGACACTGCGCCGCTGACCAGATGCCACTCTTCAGCTCGCATTGTCAAATGTTCCTTCTCTTGACCTCCAAGCTGTTCCAAATAGACGCTGTGGCGTAACCAACGCTCTAGCCCTGGGGCTGCGGTCGGAGAGGGATTCGCGGTTCCGGTGGAGAAAATGGCATCTCGTCTGAAAGGTAGAGAAAAGGCTATTCAACAACGCCCATCGAGTTGCAATCGGGAGTCGAATGAGTAAGAGAAGGATTACCGCACACGGATGTTGCAACACGCTTGCACCGGTAGGTTACGCTAGCATCACCCCTGAATGAAGAAAGCATGAAATTCATTTGTCTCTAGAATAGTCTTCGACTTTAGGAACGGAGAATGGGCGACATGCAAAACTTCCTCCGCATGAAATTTAGCATCCAATCTCACTCTCGACGCAGCAGCCTGGATGAGGAGGTTTTAAACACAATTCATCGCGCGACTGGTTCTCCAGCGATACAGAACGTGTCTCGCATCGTTTTCTCCATGCTACGTTCAGCTTCACCGCAACTGGTGTAGCTGGTTCGTAACCTCAAAGAGGACAACGAGTTGTAATCGTTGTGTGCTCCTCGCGTCTTGCGCACATTCTATCCAGAAGATGGCCACCCCATCAAAGCGCTACCGTGGACAAACCATCTTCACGCGGACAGCTTGAGTCAGACTTACATTCTTCTCTGCGCAATGCATATTTTCCACACACACTGGCAACACGACTTACAAGAGCACTTGGAAACGTGGGACACGCGGTCTTTCATAACATGGCAACGCGCAAAAACTAGACACCGCCCCTCCTAGAGTAAACCGAGGAATAAAACCAAGGGCATCCCATAGATATATTGTTCGTGTAGTATTATGACTAGCCATCTGAACGGTGAAGAGCGATGAAGCTTCTGTTTCGAAACGTGGTCACTGGTAGGAAACTAGCAACCGGGCGTGGTTCGTCGAGCCTTTTTACACGTCGTGAGAGGCCAAAATTAATCCTTGATCGTCCACCCCGAGACAAAATTAGATAAACCTCTTGCTCTTCCAACTTTTTCAGATACTAACTGCCACGTCAGCTCTCGAGGTCTTTCTTTATGCTGGCAGCATCAGCACTACGAACCATCAGGCAGGGGCGCATATGAAATTTCAACAAGACGTGAAGGACGTGCAAGTACACTAGTCACTGACGTGTCCTGAACTTACCAAAATGGCAGTTACCCCTGCAGTTTCTGCGCTCGCCACGAAACTGATCGCTACTGCTACTTTGGCTACACGGCGAATCCACATATTGACCTCCAGTAAGTCATTCGACACGTACAGAGCTCAGGACGGCACCCCACCGGAAAGACTGAGTAGTCGCGAACGTGACGAAACGGTTCGTCCATCCAACAAAGCAGACAAAGGTGTGGGTACAGGGTAGTTGCCAATATTGATAAGTACCGAGCCAAAATACTTGGTTATATGTTTTTCGACAAACAGTCAAGCTACAGGCTTGTTCAACATTATTTTTATCAGCACTGTTTTTCAAGTTTCGACTACCAATCAATCGCTAGTCGACGAACACGCAAGTCAACGAGACACGTTGAAGGCGCGGGCAAACAACCACTGTTTCAGTTGAAACTCTTTTTACGGTCGTCATGTGCATATTGCGTTGACCACATAGACACTTAATTTATTCACGTACACCACGTTATTGCACAAGTAACAAGACCCCAGTGGAAGCTGTAAGAAAATCTGCGCAGACGATGGGAACGGGTGGCACGGTGCTGGTGGTTTAGGCAAGGGAAGCTTCCCCCTGGTGGGTCACTCAAAGCCTCAAGAGCCATCCAAGAACAAGCGTCAACGGTTGATCACAATTCGCTCGGCCATACATGCTGCCGTGGGCAGCTGTTCCAAAGGCAAAAATACTTGTCATTTCTCGTAGACGTTGCTACGAAGACTTCATATATCTGCCATTTCATATCTCCTTCACAATCCAGAGCTGGCTAGCATCGTCAGCGGTCTCGGCGCAAGCCTCGAAGCGAACAAAACCCTAACAAAAAGAAATAAACAATTCCGAAGACAGCGAACAAGAGAGAATGTTAGCTGTTGTGTACAAAGTATCTTATCTGCTCTCACCGTGAGTCTCATGAGCTACGGGAAAACGTTCTGCGTGCTTGTCCCCTGGAGAACACTCTGTTACACACTTTTTCACCGATTCCAGATGCCCGTCCCTCGCGCGTCTCTCTCGGTTCTCGTATGGCACTCTGATTCAACTACTTTTGGAGCTGTCCCTCTTTGCTCACGCTATGCATACCCCCACAGCTTTCTCCTTCGTTTTGAAAATCTTTTTGTTACGCCACGCACCTGAGAAGGACTTGAAACCTTGTGGGCATCGACTAGCTTCAAGCAAGATTTAGCTTCTCTAGTTTCCGCGGAATCGGCCCAAAGTACCAAGCCGTTCTGACGAGTTTCCACGGAGAAATTTCGAGTCCGTTTCTCGTCATCGCACAAGAAAACGCGATCCGGATAGCCGATGCAAAGCGCGTCACCACTAATTGTTTGTGTGTCCAACAGAATTTGACCTGTGTTCCTGTTAGGGAAAGCAAATGGCAAATCACAACATTCCCGCTGCACTTGGCAAATCCTGTAACAGAGGTGGCGGGCAACTTCTTGATGGTGAGGGACTACGATAGAGAAGTAGATGAAGAGAAAGAGACATAGCGGACGGCCACCAAGGGTATTGAAGCAAAATCATTTTTAAAAATTCGGAAGAGATGAGGGAATGTCTGAGCATGGCTACAGCAATCCCCTGTACGGTATAGTTTTGCTTTTGTTCTTCAATCTCTGACACGCCAGATGTAAAATGACCGGGTGGCTCTTTGCATACTTTTCTCCATATTGAAACGTGGGAATTATCCTTTAATAGCTCCCAAGAAAGCACAAATTTTCATTTCCGAAAAACGGCGAAATACGGTTCAATGCCCGCGGTAGCGGCATAGCCATGGACCTTGCTCCAGTCTAAAAGTCGGGAACAAAGGGCACACAACCCAGAACAAGAATTTGTGCTGTGCTGGAAGCCTACCCTATTATAAAGAACCGCTGGCTCACTGATCCCCCAGGTTGGCAAGCGGTGACTCCGAGTCGAGTGCCATGGTCAGGATGAGGAAGAGCGTCGACACACAGCGAGGGATCTTCCTTGCTCTTTATTAACACGCGAGGTTCTCCCTTGAGTTTCGGTCCCTGCAGTAAGCCTCGACGGCGTTTCTCTTCTTCAGGCAAATATCTGGAAGAGGGGAACGGCGGCCACGACCACTTCTGGTCGGGGTTCGCCTTATCACAGGGTTTCCACTTCACCAGCGGTAGCTGCATTAACATACACGGTGCACGAAAGGAAGAAAGCATGCAGAACTGCAGTTATATCAGCTGATGGAAGGGCTCTTCGTATTGGAACTCAGGAGATGCCACTCAGTACCTGATGCTTGTACCATAGCTCAAATGTAGTGCCGTAATCCTGACAGTAACCCTTATTTATACATGAGAAGCGTAACTCCACGCATATCTCGGTTACATTAGCACACACAAACGCATAAAAACCTGACCGTGTAAAGCTACATGCAAGAACACTTTTATTCACCTTGCCAAAAGTTACTACGGAGACGATAACCTGATGCTGACCTCGTTGCCACTCGCTGGCTCAACCTGCATACAGGTGTCTTTCCATTCATCTTCTCCGGTCCATCTAATTGTTCCGGTATCGTAGTCGAACTCATATTGTGCAGTCTCTAAAGTTGTGTCGCAGCTTTTCATCGTCGCTTGGGGCGTTACACATAGTATCTCGTGGGAATCTTTCTCGGCGAGGAGGAGGCGAAGTTGACTTGGCTTCCTGCCAGTAATGACATAGACTCAGGCATGTGGTGAACTGTCAAGCCATTCATGTTCGCGACGGTGGAAAAGAGCACGAAGCCGATTTCTCATTCTGTCACAGAATTCTACGTCCCGCTTCGCAGGCCACCTGCAGGCGCCCAAAGCTGGTGTATCCCCGACTCCATTGCAACGATTACACGTGCCTATTCCTGTCTCTCCACTTCGTTTTTTCGTTTGCCTTTGCGCATCTGCCTCTGCAATTGAAACACGTGTGGCTGTGAGTACTTTCAGCGCCATACTTAAAATAATATCTGCGTCAGATCGAAGAACCGGTCACGCGTGGTTTTGAGTCAGACCGGAAATTGTCGTTCGTCAGTAAACACTTCCCTCGATTCCCCGCGCTTCTGTCTCTTTCTTACTTTGTTAAAATGAAGCCTTGGTTCCCCAGGAGACCGTGACAGTGGAAGAGACCGACAGAGCTTCCTTTTGCTGGATTGTTCATTACGTCGAGGCAAAGGTCTCTACGGTTTTCGCTCTTTATGTGACCCAAACCTAAGATCGTTTCGCCGAGGTGTCGAAACTCGTGTTTTGGGTCGACAACGTTCAGGAACCACTGGAAAGTTTTGCAATTCAGCTTCTTCTTTAGTGCCTCCATCTGCATTTAGGCAGGAAAGGAGAAAAGAGTGAGCGTCAAGGGACGCACCTCGCGAAATGCTTGTCGACGTTGCAAGGGCAAAAACGAGCAGGAAACAATACACTTTGGTTTATTGTTCATGGCCTTGCCAGTAGACGTTTGAGCTGAGCTTCTGCAGATTTCTTTTTGTTTGTGTTTTCCTGTTCAACCGGCAAAGAATAACAAACAGCGTAGCCTTGTGGGAGTGTTCCCTGAGCGTTACTGCATCGTTAACTCACCTCTTCTACATTGCCAATGGTCACCGATTTGTGGTCCAAATGGTAAGGATTGTGTGCGGCAGCCAACTCGTAGTAATCATCCATCCATATGCGTGCGGTACGCATGCGGTTTTTCCACAGCACTTCAGGTGGAGTCGCGTATCCAACTCCTCCCTGAGTGTACAGTTTGGCACCGAATCTGAAAGATGTTTCAAGCGTGACTGTTTACAATATTTTCGAGCAAATACTTCAATACGAAAAACGAGTGGCCGTTAAATGTGGTGAGGCAATCGATGCCGTTTAGCTCTTAAAAACCTCCCTCCGTCAACGTCCAACCCGCTTTAAATGCTGTTGGAGGTGTCCAGAATGTTTCTATCGAGTGCAAATACAATCGTCTCTCTTGAAGACCCAACGGCAACTGCGCTGATGGGTGGAAGCAACGTGCAACAATAAGGTACTTACATCGGACGCATCTCCACTCAAGCAGTACGGTGTTCAAGGGAACAGCGGTTTGGTGCTTTTTGCTTCCCAGCTGCTTCGGCGCATTTGCGTACATTTCAGGCAACTGTTTGCCAGGCTCAACTTTAAAATGCATCGCTTCGTGAATTTATCGTAGCCCGAGAAGCAGCAACCGTGTGGCGCCACTTTGGTATCTCACCTCTCGAAACAGATGGTACACGCGGGCGCACGGCATGCATTCCAAACGGCCTCCGCACATCCAAGTTCGAAAACTAAGTTCCACATTTTCGGCGCCCCAGAAAGAGAATCCGGTGTCGTACCTGTTTCATCCAATCTCACAGTGCATTATTCTTATGGGAGCTATCTTTCTCATGTGTATATTTATGGCCGACTGTTTTCTGCGTTTGCCGCCTTTATCAGTGCTTCCAGATTAAGATCGTTAATCAATTAAAACAAAAAACAGAAGAAATAGGAAAGTATCCGCAGTTTAAATCTGCTAGCCACCCAAAGTGAATAGTGGAAAAAGTCACGTATGTCTTGTATCGAATGTCTACCTGTCTCCACGGCGCCCTGTAAAAGCAGGGCTGCGGACGACGCTCGACGGTTAATGTCCATGTATTTAGCTAACGGTAGAGACTTCTGAGATCTAAGCTTATTTTTCATAGTAACCTATCTGGGCACTGCTGTAGAACAATGTAGAATCCCTGACAGCATACCACAGATGCATGCGCTCTGGTTAACTACCGACAATAAAAAAAAATAATCGCCGCATGTGTTCCTGGAAAAATGCGGATAGAAAACATCCTCTTGCATGCTGCCTCCCTCAGGTCTTCTAAACGAAGACAGAAAGCGGCTCTGTGCTACACGCAAATATACCTACCCTCCAATCCTGAGGAAGAAGTCTTTTCGAAAAGCGAGGAGGCCTCCAGCATGGACCGGAGACTCGATGGCTTCCGGCGAAGAAACTGCACCAGTGAGTGTTGATCGCTCTTGGACATCCCAGTTAAACGAAAGCCAACACCTGCAGTTCACGGAGCAGGAAAAGAAACTCTACAGCTACCTCTGTATAGCATCGACGAGATCACTGCATCTCTACTTGAGAGACTGAAGTCTGGCGTCACAGAATTTAACATCGCTGTGTAGAGAAGTAGTCAAGCCCATGGTTTGATACGAACGACGCAACAGGTTTTCTCGACTTCAAAGAGTGCAACTGAGTTCGCTATTTCTTCTCCCACCCGATTCCACTTGTGTTGCTGAAGGAGAAATCCGTCGGAATGATGCTGTCGATTTGCGGGAAAACAATCGATTCGGGAGATCTCCGTAGGCGCTGAAGCTGAGGCTCGAGCCAGCCTATGTTAACTTCGACGTGGCTGTCGAGAACAACTATGACAGGAGAAGAAGCTGCTTGAATGCCTGCGAGCCTCGCAGAGACAATCCCGCTCCGTTCATCCAAATGCACCTACGTAAGACGAAACGAATGAAGGGCCTATCAACAGCATACATTTCTCATACTTGTGCCCGTACCAGAGAGGATGGGAGAGCAAAAACAGTGTATTACCGCGCGTATGCCTGGACAAATTGTACGCATGCGGACATGCGCCCTCTTCCCTATACATATGCATGTGTTTAGCCCACTCTGTGGACGCCCCTACATGTTGAGTGGACATTTGACTCTATGGAAACGCGACAGCTTTGAAATGTTTCCCACGTTCTTCCAATTCTACGGGAATGCTTGCCAGAGAAGTTCCCCAATGACAACTGTTTGTCATGCGGCTTACAACAGACGTTTTGGGCAGGTAAGCTGTGTATTGGTCAAGGAATCCTCCGGGGAGAAGAGCGATGTCATCGGAGTAGTCATTCACCAAAATAACTTCCCGAATGAGAGGAGGAGGCGTGGAATTCAGAATCGAATGAATCGTCCTCAGAAGCGTAGACATTGGCTCGTTGTAGAAGGCGATGACGATGGAGACGTCAAGAGTGTCACTTAATTTCTGAAGGTTGTACGAGATGGACCGGCATACGGGGTCTCTGGGAGAGCGAACGCAGACAACAATTCTAGAAACAAGAAATGTCTGTTTATATGGCGGCCTGCCCATCTGCGTAGACTTTGATGCTAGCCGGTGTGCCAACTTATCGGGGTATACTCATATTTGTGTGCGCTTTGTGGCATAGACTTCCTTGCCTACCTGCTGTCAGGCACTTCTCGGTCAAGAGGCAAAGCGTTCGACAAACGCCGATAAAATCCTCCTCCCTCTTTGAGTTCTGCCTCTCTCTCGACCTGAAAAAAGAGAAGTTACGCATCAACGTGTCTCGAAGAAAAAGCTGTAGACGGTCGGTGCCGCCCCGTAGGAACGTCGCGAGGAATCGTTCTGCCAGGTTTTCGTAGGTCACTTCTCAGACCAAAGTCACTGAGAATCCATCCTACTCGAGCATGTACCTTTTTATTTGACTGACCAGGAAACACAAAATGTGAGAATATACATAGGCTTCTCTTAAGTCTGGTAAGTCCCTATGCATTTATGTATCGGATTAGGTGCGCCTTTATATTTTGTATGAAGGCATATGCGGGAACCCAACTGCATGTTAACTGTAGAAATACGCAGCAACTGGTATACTAGCACCATACATACTTGAGGGCTCCCCAGTGGTGGCGGTCGGGGAAATTCGGTCCACAGTGGAGTTCCATTGCGGGTGGTTCCCAGCAGGCCGTGCAGCCGATTTGGCTCTTGCTTATCGAATACAGCAAGCGCGTTTAGCCATCCCCGTGAGCCGGGTGTAAGGTTTGGGTAAAAGGTGCTTCCAACGTAATGCTGGGCTTTCCGGCGCTGCCCGTACTCTGTTTCAAGAACCTCGTCTATGCGAAAATCTTTGACAAACTCGCGATAGCCTGAAGGTGCCCAGAACCATACAAGTATCGATAACAAAGAACCTTGATGCACTCTATCCACACCACGAAATAGTGGCCGATCAAGTGACTTGTGCCTCTGCTCTTTCGCCACAGGTTCGGCTCTTGGCGAAGCAAGTGGATGTGTTGCAAGGATCCCACATAGCTACGATCTGGTAAACACTACGCCAACAGGGAGAGTCTACGCTGCGTTATAGCGCGCCGAAGTCTCCAGCTGTTCAATGAGCGGGTTCCACAAAGATCCATCAACCAGCTTTTTCACGAGTCCTGCTAGACCGACAGGACTGCGAAAGGATGAGCTGACTGTGTTGCTGTTTTATCATAAATAGTGCATTTGGCGTAATATACTCCTACGTTCGAGCCGCAGTGGATTCTCTGTTCTGAACGGAGGGGAAAATGCACCAGACCAGCTTGTTTCCGTCTCCTTCCCTGGTGCGGAACGGCGGACCGCGGAGGGAGAAAAAATCTTTCGTACTGCCAATATCTGAAACAGAACCCAGATAGCGAAGACGATAACGAGGAAAAATCTCACACAACAACTCAGACCTTTACATAGGCGCGAAGGGGACCCGGCCGCAGAAGGTTCCTCAAGGAATGACATACGCCCAGGACACCGTCGATTCCATAAAAACGGAATTCCGAAGCCGGCGGACGAAAGCGCCTTTGCGCCAGGGACGGGATCAGCCTCTTCATTGGTTCCCAGTGTGGTGCCTTTTCTTTGAATAGATGGAGGACCATATTGACTTGGTATGCCATGAGTAGCTCCGCGGGAAAAGATAGAAGGAGGGCCTTCGTCAGTCCAAGGCGTCGGATTTACGACGTGGCAGTGTTCCGATGGTTTCATTGTGTCAACATTGACTGGCTTGTAGCGATATCACACTTCGTCACTCTCGTTACAGGAACAAAAGCGCAGTTTTCATCTATTTAGTTACTCGTACACTATGTCAGAAATCTCCGCGATAGAGTCAGTGTGACTCATCATACTTCTGAGCATCACGAAACTAGACACCCTTTGAACACTCTGACACCGTTTTACTTCGGCTAACACGCAAGCCGCTGAGAAAGCCGTTCTATGAAGTGCGTTTGCACAGTATTCAACCTTGGGTAAAAACCCGCCGTTTTTCCCCTGAGCTGCTCTGCGGCGCAGCCGCTGGGAACTGAACGTCGGGGATGAGCTTGAACGCACGCGAATTCAAATAAATACTTGTTCTATTTCACATGATGCAACACGACCAGGAGAGGTGTCATATGGACAACTGGCTGCGATCAATATGTTTTCCGCTTTAACACGAGCTCCGATCACCACATTAATACCCACGAGCAGCATGGGACAAAGGGCGATGCGAATGACTGTAGTTGAGCACGCATGCACACGAACAGACGCGCATTTTTTGAAGTTCTCCATATCGACTGAAATACCAAGTGTACCTAGGAATTACAGCTTTCTGTCTTTAGGTTGATTCCTGCTGCAGTCTACAAGCCAGTGGTGGTATTCATCCCATTTGTTTTGCTAGTGCCAGGAACTAATCCATATTCGCAGAGCCGGAGGTACCAAACAATTATTCCCAAGGACGCTGGTGTGTCTGTGTTGCTGCGGGATCTGATTTCCGGTGTCCATTCGTCACGGCACTGTTCGGTTGGAGCTTCGTTGCCAGCGCAGCGAACAAAAGCGGATGATTAAGACTCTCCGCATGGACTCTCCGTGGCAGCTCATGCAGGAAATTCAACTAACACAACTTCTGAAACGAACTTTGTTCGAAATTGGACCACGGACGCGTTGCTGTGTCAATGGCACTGCCCTGTAGAGTCATGCGATATATAGACAGACGACTGATTACCCTCAAACGATGTAACGTACCAACGACGATTCAAACGAACAAACAAACCAGATCACCGCAGATTCGGGCAAGTCACTCTAAACTGCTGCGACGCATAGATTACACACTGTTGGACTATTAGGATGTCAGTGTCACAATCCCGATGCATTTGGCTGTGCATTCTTGAGTCTCGCCGGCTGAATATCAGCCGTCTTCTTTTTATAACCGTAGTGATTCACACCAAACTTCTCGAGTGATTCATTGGTCCTGAGATCAAGTACGACAGGGAAAAGGCGTGAGGCTGCCAGCTGGTGAACTGGGCATTTCAAGGCAGGTTATGGATATGCCTATACGGGGTAATTTCTCGCTTTCCACGCATACAGAACTGCACCAAACCCATCTCTCTGTTTCCCCCGTACATTTCGCTGGCAGGTCATGCCTTACCTCCAGCCGACTTCTTGGCTTGCCGTCGCCGGATGAAGGTATTTATTCTGGGGACCTGTGTCTTTCACCTCTCGATACCACTGATGGGGATCGTAACAACACTTCTCTGCGTCGTACCTGACTCCGTCTTTCATGATTTTCTGAACGATGAGGCACAGCAAACACTCGACTGCAAATCTCGCGTGGATGACTTTGCTTTTTGCACGGGCATAAGCTCCAGGCCACCGAAAGATGTAATCTGCCGCATCCGAAACAAAGTACATTTGCAATTGCCATTGTCTAGCCAAGAATTGGTTCCTACTGTGCATCAAAAGATCCCTTCTTTGCGGTAGCATACACCTGATATTGATCACCCCTAGGCTGACCAGAAGAGGTTTCGCGACTGAAGATATCCCACACTTACAGAAAGCTGGCGCTTTGTTTCCTCATAAGAACGTCCTGAAACGAAAGCGCACCCAAACCGTACCTCACACGGTCTCTGAGATAACGCACAATCCGAGCAAGAAAGTCGGCAAGGATGAACGCGACTGCAAACAACCGCCACACTGATTCTGAACCGATCACAGGTCCCCTCAATTACGCAGCATGTTGTGCGACGCTCACAAATAATTAGACATGTCTTACACTAAGTGAACGAAAACCGTGTTCTGGACTAAAGTACACTGCGTACAGGCCAAATTATTCTCACCATGGAGTCCGTAGCGCCGACAAACACTTCGGTCACGATTTTATGAAACTGTTATTGCTATTCAGTGGAGATGAACGCATGACACGTTGGTAGAATATGTCCGAGCATTCGAACTTGTGTTTTCAGGAAGTTCTATCCGTGATGAGTGAGCCTCCGTTGGCTTGCGGGGACGCTTCCGAAGAACACCGAAGCAAACTGTTCCT
>AVCM01002231.1:0-12589 GCA_000447165.1 Hammondia hammondi
GATCCATATTCAGGTAGTTGCGTGCTTCGAAGGATCTTCATGGAGACGTTTCTGTGTATGCCGCTCATTCTCCGACAGTGACTACAGAGAGGCCAACGCGTAAACTGTACCGCCCAGAAACAATCTGTAAATAGTCCTGCGGTTGCGAGAATACGCACATGCATGCGAACATGCTTACACCCGTGCGGGTCGATGACGTGGGGGAGGGGTATGGATTTGCATTTGCAGCGGGTGCGTTTGTGTCTCCTTTTCGCAGACAACTGGTCCGCACGGAACGCGCCTTGTCGCACGCTACAAATCCGTTTCCGTCTCTCCTCATGCATCTTCTCTCGCCATGGATGTCGGCGACATGGGACTCTTCCCCGGCGAGACAGACATGCGGTACGACAAAGTCTTGAGATCTCTTCACGCCACCTCTGTTTGCATACGTGTGCATATCTGTGTATCTTCTTACATGTCTGTGTAAGTATGCATCTATGTGTATACATATACATGTTCCTGTATGTTGGTACATAAATGCATATCTGTGTGTATTGTGCGTACATTTCGGTATCTGTCAGAGGAACGTAGAGAGATGCGCTGCAAAACCTTTTTCAGGTCTCCGCGTGCGGCTTGTGAGTGGAAATTCGAGGCCAACTGATGTGCTGGTGTTCACAGTGAAGTGTGCAGAATTTCAAGTAGATGTTCGAGCTGAGTAGCCTTGCGCAGTTATCAGAAGAAATGAGGAGTGAGTAGGTCGTCCTTTTCGTTTGCGTACCGCCTTTCGAGCTCGTGAAATTGTCCTTTGCTGTTAGCATCGGATTGTGTACTAGTTTTCTCACACTTTCATGTTTTCGCTCTTCAACTTCTCGCTGGGCTCTGAGCACTTTTTGTGTCTCTCCCGAGTGTGTGTTGCGCTCCTGTTCTTCGTCATCATCGCATCTTCGATCTGTTTTCCTTCCCTCCGTCTTCAATTTCTGCCCGCTTCGTTCCGTCCCTCTCCGGTCTCACATGTACTCTCTCTCTTCTCCGTCTTTGGTCTCGTTTTCTATCCGTGTCTGTCCTTTTCATCTCGTCCGTTGTGTGCCTCTTTCGGCGTTCCTTTCTCGTTGCCAGAGTGTGGCGAGATGTGTTGCATGTGAAGGGCGGCATTGAGTTTGCGTGGACGACCGGCGGCTTCTTTTACCACACGAAGTTCGACAACGTCCACCGCATGCGGCCGGGGGCGATTCAGCGCGTGGGAGAGCTTGTGTTGTCTCTCTCCCGCGTTTTGACAACTGACCTAGCAGCTGAGCGGGCAAGACAAGCAGCGTTGGAGAAGGCGCGGGGGCAGAAAGGAGATACACAGAGAGGGAGAAAGGGGAGGAAATCGTCGTCCGGCGCGCGAGGTGGAAGCGAAGACGAAGTCCCCGCTGTTATGGAACAGCCGGACAGCTACGTGATGCCAGGCAACGCTCTCTCAGGCGGCAGCGGTTCGAGTGAGAAGACGCGGGAAAGCCGGGCCGGGGCGCTTTGGGAAAAGCTTCCGGAGACGTCCTGGCCTCGTTCCTCGTCGTTTTTCGCTGATGTGTTGGGGAGTTTTCTCGTCGTCTTTCCGCTGCGGTTCTTCGAGCTGCTTCTCCTCGCGGCTCTCGTTCTGCTGCGCATGCAGATCCGCCTCGAGGCCGACGTCCTCGGCCTCACGTTCTCCCTCCCACTCGTCCTGCTTGCTGTCGGCTCACTCCTTCTCTCCCTCGTTGCGCCCCTCGTCACCACGGCGCTCGTTTCGCAGCTTCTCGCCCTTCTGTCTCTTCCGCTCCTCACCTTTTGGGATTGGCGAGTCGGGACGGCTCTTTTCGGGGCCGTAGGCTCCGCCGCCTTCTTCCTCGCCTGGCACCAGTTGCTGTTTCACCGGTACGCAGAGGTGGGAAGAGATGGACGGAGACGGGAAGTAGGAGAAAAGGAATGGAGAAGAGAACAGGGTGGAAGAGTGGAGAGCGAGGGAATGAGGCGGAGAAGAAAGAAGCAGAAACGGACCACGGCGAAGGAAGGGGCGAAAGACAAAGAAGGAAACAAGGGAATCAGTGGAAGGGAATCAGTGAGAGAAAAGACGGAGGAGACGAGTGGCAGGACGAGACCAGGCGGTGACCCGAGGCGTGGGCAGGGAAGAGTCCGCGGGATGTTTCGAGGATACGAAGAAGAGATACAGATGCATATCTGTGCTTTGCACATCTGGTGGAGAGAAAGGAAGAGTCACGGGATGAAGAGAAGAACAATCGCGGCCTCTCGCCTCTCATTTCCTTGTCGTTAGAATCAGCTGAGATCGTCAGTTTCTTCCAGGGCTTTAGACGAACGTAACCCAACGAAAAACCAGACGGCTTCGTTTCGGGGTCCAGCGGCGGACCGTTCCTCTTCGCCTCTTTGTCTCGTGAAGTCCCCGGTTTTTCTTCTTCAAGTTCTTGCTTTCTGCTTCTCTCTCTTTGTCTTTTCCCTAGCCTGTTTAAGCGCTTCCCCGCAAGAAGGCATCCTTTCAAAGCAGAGCAGGCGGCGCTCCATGGAACGCTCGGTGTCTCTTTGCTTCTTCTCGCCCTTCTGCGGTACATCGGTAAGAACGTGAAAGTATGTCGTTTTCTCGGAGGTGTGTGCTGTCCCATTATCTTAGTCTTACTCATACGCGGTACCGAATTGGTTCCAGATCTACGGAACTTTTCGTCTGTGCTCTGCCAACGTTTTCTGGCGATATCTACACCACACACTGGACGACTGGTTCGCATGCTGCGCGGGAACTCTTGTCAAAAATCATTCTCAAGAGTCCCTCCGTTGCTGCTTCAGTCAAGTACCTAGCATTTGCTTTGTCGCACCGCAGATGGAAATCGAAATCAACTGTATTTCATGGAGTAACTGGGGAGCATGTACTAGCCGTGAAACACAATTTTCATAAACTTCCATTTCGTTCCAGAGGGAGACCCACACGACAGGGGTTGGGCTGGCGGGGTCCTTGGCTGCCATGCTGCTTCATCGCACTGTGAGCCCGCCGCCTCGACCAAGAAGGCCTTAAGCTATGTTTCAGAGATTTAGAGAGCGTTTTAGAGGATGTTGTGTAGTGTGATAGACCCCCTGCAAGTGGACGAATCCAGAAAGGGCGAATTTGAAGGCGGAAGACAGTTTTCCATATGGATCTGGAAGCGTCGTGTGCGTTAGTCAGGAGGTGTCTGTGTTCTCTTGAGCGTGGCGGCCGCAAGTGCGCTGCGTCACACTGTCGACTCGCCAATTCACTTCGTTAACTTATCGGCTTTCTGCGCACGACTACAACGCATCTACTTGTCTGTCGCAGATTTTCCGCCTGACTCTCCGAATGCCACCAGCAGACGTGGCTTTCAGTTTTCCAACGAAGCCGGAGCAACTCCCCAGATCCGTCTCTTTTCTGTCTTGTGTGAAATTGGGATGGGTTTTCGGTTGTTCTGTCGTAGGCGCGAGGGCTGCCTTTGTGCCCCTTGTCTTCGTCCTGCTGACCGCTGGCACTCGCTGTTCGGTTCTCGCTCTCATGGGAAGCACGAGGAGATCGCTGGCCGCGTCGCGTAGGGAGGAGGAGGCACCGCGGCGTTCGGATGCCAGCGGAGCCGAAAAGGGACAAACCGGAGGACGTCCGAAGAAACCACGTGAAACTGGCCCCGGAGAAAAAGCGCTCATTCTCTCGGTGGCGCACGGCGCTGCCCTGGTCCTTCCTACAGTCGCGATTTTTCAGGTATATGGCTGAGTGCAGGTTCTTCGCCGACTTCAAGCGCATGGGTGGTTGTATTCTAGGCTCGGATTACGATGATCTTATTTGCGCGTGTGCGACGACTTAACATCCCCCTTTTGATTTTTGTGGCAGTTGGCGTTGCGTTCTGAAGTTCGATCGCCTACTTGTCTGAACGCGGACGGCGAGAGCGGGAAGGCGACTCTCCTCGGAATCCGCGCAAAGCGTTTTTCATAGGAGGGAAGCGTGCCTAGTGTGTGCATGTACATGAGGAGGTCGTGCGGGACCCTTACTTCGGAGGTGCAACGGTAAATACATCGGCGATTGCTAATCTGTGTGTGGATGGAGCGTTACAAGCGTCTATGTTTCTAAGTGGATTCACGTGCGTGTGCATACATGTGTACTGCACACATACACCCGTAAATGCAAACACAGTATGTACGGATTAGGGGAGAAAGCGAGAGAGTGCCGTTAGGGCGGGGAAATTGTCTCTCCTGGGTAGCAGCGACGATTTTGTTTCTCTCTTTTCTTCTTAGCTCAGAGGGAGCTTTGTGTGTGTTTTTTTTCAGATGACTGTGGATCTGGCAGACACCATCGCAGCTGTTCTCGGGCGCGTGCATTCGATATGGGGCTTGGGAGACAGTTTCGGGTTCACTGTGACGGTTTTGCCACTCCTGTTTCTGTTTCCGCTGCTCGTTGCGCCGCCGCTTTTCTTCGCGCTGCACCACGCACACTCGAGAGAAGCTGTTTCTGCGCCTTCCTCACGAGAGCTTGCAACGCGCAGACGAGCCCGACAAAGCGTGCTGTCCCTCTGCATGGTGTTGGTCGCTGTCGGGGTCGCTCTGGCCGCTTTCGGCGTCGTGTTCTTCCACACAAACGCTCCTGAAGAGACGCTGCACGAGGCGCTGCAGTACGCGCCGCCGGGTGTCCATCCACCGGAGAGTCTCTCGCGGACGTCACAGCGCAGTTTGTGGCAGAAAGCTCGAGTTTACCTGGGCCAAGTAGTTTCGACGTTCCTTGCAGCAGACGGCGAGGACCAGCTTTTCCCCTTCTCGAAGGAGACGCCCCTGCGGCTCGAAGTCCGCCTCTTCAGTCGCAAGCGCGTCCGCGGGTTCAACAGACAGATGGAAGTGGCGAACTCCGAAAACGGCCCAGAAGAAGTTGGCCTTCTGCTGCGGTGAGACAAGGGAGACGCTGGGCGCGAGACACCGGGGTCCGCTCGTCTTCTATCTGGACTGCTTTGTGGCAGAGTTTTTGAGTCGAAATGTCTTCCTCAGTTGGGTTGTTCTTCTCTGCTTTTGGTGCTGCCTTTGATTGTCGATAAACGCTTCACACTGAGGGCGACTCAGTGAACGAAGAAAGCGGGCGCAAGAGTGAGAGTGTCCAAGCTTTCCACTCGAGAAAGGCAGACCGGCGAGTCGACAGACTTTAGACAGCCGATTTTCACCGACGTGAACGTGTTTAGTTTTGACGCGCGACTCCGTGACTTCGGCGTTTTCATTCTGACGACACAGCGCCGTTTGTTTTTCGTGTCTAGTCTTTCTCTCCGTGTTGGCTTTCTTTCCCATAACGCGCGACGTGGAGATTTCGACGTCAATCAACTCAGACCGGGAACCCCACCAGTTCCAGACATACGAAGGATCGGCACACCGGCAGATCGAAAGCTCTCTCTTGATTCTGTGGGTGGCGGGGAGAAGCTGTTCTTTGTCGGTGGAGACCTCTGTCTGGTCAAGCTCACACGTTTTGATTTTCTCTCTCGCAGAGGCGTCAGTCCATCCGGGAACGTCTTGGAACCGACGAGCCGCGCCACGAGTCGCACACTGGAGGCGGTGCACGGGGCTTTGTCTGCGGCTTTGGCCATCGGAGAAGAAACGGGAGAGAAGGAAGGAGGAACGGGGAAGAAGGGTGTGTTGCTGGGGATGGTGAAAGAAGTGAAATTCGTGCACTTTGAAGGGATGCCGCCCGAGGAGACGCAGCAGATGATGCTGCGCTTCCCGCAAATTCCAGTGACGCAGAACAAGGGCCATGGCGTTGCGATGATCTTGCCTTCCGAGAAAGCGAAAGGCGACAAAGAGACGACGACTCTAGCATCACCACGGGTAAGAAGCGTGAAGTTCGTGGACATCGACTATGCTCTAGACACATCCTACGTAGACTGCGGGTCTCACTCGTGTTAATAACAGCGAGACAAGCACACTCCTTAGATGCTCATATGATCCGTACCGTCATACGGGGAGTAATCGGCTTCGAGATGTGATGTTTCATAAGCTTTTCCTGGGGAGTTCTCTGGGTAAAGAAGGACAACTAAAGACGGGGAACGCGGTGACACAAGATTAGAGAGAGAAGTTGAGAGAGAGACGAAGAGGAAAAGGCAGGGACCTTCCGCAGCTCGGTGCCTCGAATACTGAACGAGATGCTCCTTGTACTCATGTCCTTGACCGCCCCGATCTTACAGCAAAAGCAAAGTTTCAAGATGTCTGTGTACACCCATCTTTCGTTTCGTATTTGCTTTTATGTAGAGCGAAAGAGACAAAGGGATAGGGGGACGCAAATCTCTTCACTTTTATATACATAAATATAAGTATATAAATGTATCTAATGAGATACCATAAGGTTGATGGGCACCCAGAACTTTTTTCCTGTATTAGATACACCCGCAGGCTTTCTCAAGACCTGACGTATTTGCACAGACGTGTGGGTTGGTGAACGAACTTCTGAAGGGGGCAGCCTGCACTTTTGTCGCACTCGGTTCTCTGTGCCACTGTTTTCAGCTGCTTCTACCGCCTCATCCTGGACATTCCCATACGCCAGGGAAAGGTCCAACTGTGTCGTCCCCGATTTTCCTTCATCGAACAACAGCGTATTTCTCTTCGCATTACGAGTGAGTTCATATTTTTGTTACGAAAGCGGGCGACTCTAGGCAGACCGTCGCTACCGAGATTGCGTGATCATCGGGAAGGGTTGCTCGTTTTCACGTCCTTGTTCGCACTTTTTCTTAACATTTTATGGCGATCAACGGAATAAAGCCGTAATTGTCAGGATGTGCTTAACTCTTCAAATATAATTATACCTACACATTTACATGTATATACATATTTATACATATGTATATATATATATATATGCGTATAGCTGTGTAGGTCTGAGTCGACTATCACGAGATTCGGAGGGACTGTGGAGGCGGGGAAAAAGTGGAAGAGCGCCAGAGTGGGCGTTCATGGCTTTTTCATGTAGGATTTTGACCGCCTGCATTGCTGCTCCTTGATGGGTTTATTTTTCGCCTTTTTCCCCCTCAGTCTTCCAAGAGATGCTTCATTCTCGTGCACAGTCGCCCAGTTGCCCCCTTGGTTATGCATGTTCCCTGAGCTTGCTTTTCAGGCACTGCATTGTTTGTTGTTCTTGCGTTTTCCTTTTCAGTGCGTCCACGGATGTTACCCAATGCCAAATTCGCATCGGGGGAGCCTCTTTGTTTTCTTTGCTTTTGCCCGCGTCGCCGATCGTCGGCTGGAGCTTGGACAAGACGATGAACCTGGAGAGAAGCAAGAGTTGCGACTGTATTGTGCTCACAGTTTTCGCGCCTCACCCGCCTGTCCTCGCGGAGTTCTCTCTCACCCTCAAAGGAAGATCTGGGGTAAGTGCGAAGCAAGGGACGAAGCGACGACTCGCCTGTATTTGCGACGCTTACCTCAGAGTCTTCATCTCCAGTCGTGAGCGGACTGCTCGAGGTGGACCGCTAAGTATGGGAACTAACTTCGCTGTGGCCTCGGACAATTGTCTCACACGCGAACGAAAACGTTGCATGTAGTGGGAATACCCGACACGAAAACATCCTGTACACATCTTTGATGTTCCTCTTCGTGGTACTGTCCTTTCATCTGGCTGCATTTCGTCCACTTTTTTCTCTAACCCTGGTTTTAATGTCCTCTGTTGGGGTCTATGTTGTCCTGCATTTTGTTTTACCATTCTGTTCTGCTCTCATCTATTCGTTGGCTGCTACACTCGACGGGGCTAGGTTCGGTGGTCTGTGTTCGGCCGCACGGACAGGATCTCTCGGTTAAGAAACTGCCCGGGCAAACGCAAGTTCTTAGCGAGTTGTGGTGTCCTTTGTTGTTTTCTTGAATTTTACTCTTCGGTGGTTTGTTTCCACACTGGTCTCCGATGCGTCGATGTTTGCCTGTGGCGTGTTCGACTCACCGCCAAGTGGTTGTTGTTCTGTGTGTTGAGCGACATGGATATTCAGGCTTTCTGATTCTTTGTAGCATGTAAATGCCCCGGTGTTCTGTACTTTCTGGTGCATTTTTTTTATCAGCTGACGTTCAGTTCGACGTCTTCGCTTATGGACCCTCTGGAGCCGATTGCCCGCTGCCGAGAGTCTTCTCTGTTTGAGGTCACTGCTTCCCTTGGTGCGTTTTCGTCGTCGACAGTGCCCTCTGAGGAACACCGAAAGGCTTTCGCGACTGCGCGGAGACATCAGAGAAAGGTGGGAAAAGGCAACAGTGGCGGCGAGAAAAACGAAAGGCTGCCACACGTGCTTTTTTGGGAGGAACTGGAGAATCGCCTCCCCGAGTACGTTGCCGGAACGTACTATGCCGCTGAACACATCCAGTGGGAGGTGCCGCCGCCGCCTTTTGAGGGAAGGTTCACCGGGGGTGGGCGTGACTAGTCTTAACCAAACGAGAAAAGACGGATGTGTTTTCCCGTCGAAGCAAAGAAAAAACACCTGACTGTTCTTCCGGTTGTGCCGAAGACCAGGCTATGTATATTTTCTTGTGAACATTTACGCATGTAGTTCATGTATAGACAGGTAGGTCGGCTGGATGTGTAGACTGGGTCGTCTGGCACGTGTATGCTAAACCGGCTTCAACGCACCGTTGCGAGTGTATTTACTTTCACGCATGTTTGTGTGTCCGTGCGCGTGTTGGCTTTTATGTCAAACACATGTAGTAGGGAGAGAGGTGATTGGCGGCTAGGCACGTATTGTTGGTATGTCGCGCCGTAAACGTGGTGTTGTGTCTGTGCTTGCCTGGCCACCATGCGCAAGATCCCACTCCCATTCTGTTCGCCCGGCTCGTTTGTGTACCAGACAGAAGCTGGGGAGCGGATCAAGCGTGGTGGGCAATCGTCTGCAAGACGAATGTCGTGTTTTCCTCGCCACGAACTACAAACTCTTCTGTAATCCATGGAACAAAAGGGAGAAGATACGGGACAGACAGACGGTACGAGGAAGTGATGTGGCGGAAATGAAGAGGAGAGACGAGGCAGAGACCAACACAAACATCTTGATCGCTTTAACCACTCGATGTGTGCCGGTGGTCGATCCAGAGCAACAGACGAACCATAGCAACGCAGACAAACGATAGTGACACTGACAGAGGAAACAGTAATAGAAAGAGGTTGGTATGACCAGCGGTTCTCGATACAGGCGGAAAATTGCAGCACGCAAGGGACACCAGTTGCAGGATGCACGCCAAGGGATAGAACCCTTGGCAAACATACCTGAATTTGGTAATTGTAGTTCGCAAGCACAATTAGATCAGGACCGGGGACGACTACTGCATCTCAAGTTTAATGAGTAGCGTTTTTGCATGCAAGCACGGCAATATAACGTCATTTGCACCGCCACAACCTTCGATCAAGGATTTGCCTGGCTGGGGGGAGAATGTTGGGGAGAGCGCACTCCAAGGATGGGCGTTTTCAATGGCGTACTGACGGTACGCGTGTGGTTAAGATTGCGTGTCCTTGCATATAGCGGGTTTCTGCCCCTTCCGCCTCCCACTTTGTGAGGGAAATGCATCATCTTCCGCATCTGCAAACGCGAAGACGCAGTAGGTTTCTACGGTAGCTATCGGCTCCACTGCGGGGACGCCTAACCATCACAAAGAAAGGCAGCCTGTTAACGAGAGAAAGAACAACAACTCCCTCAATCGTGACAAGAATATCTTCGCTTTCCTCACGGACCAAGCCCGTCACGAAAACGGTGGCATTCGTGGGGAACACTTTAGGGAGTTAGAGTGGCAGAAATATCAGTAGAGTGGTCCATGGCTGCTCCTGCTCCTTTGAGTGTCCAGAACCGTGGACTGTTGCCGATGAAAAACGCCACAGTTTTGCTCCTCTAACCACCTTTCGGCTGTATGCAGTCAAAAGGTTCTCACTTCCAGGCAGAAAACAGTTCTTAGGTGGCAGGTCATCGCAGAAGCGACATCTGCTTGTGAAGCGTTGATGCACACTCGCAAGATCGCTAAAGACGACAGGCAGCAAAGGGTCGAACAAGAAAGATGAGCCTAGCCTGCCTCGAGCAGATCGCGGAAGCACTCTCTTCTTTGCTTACAACTCCAAGATGACCCACATAAAGCAACGCTTTTGAATTACTCCGACATTTGTCAAAATGATGACACACCCAATTTCTGCGTCGTAGTATGACTACCATAGTTCGTCGGACTCTGGCAACTTCAGCAGAAGTCTGGATGGGTAACTGGTGACGATGTTCCGCTTTCTTTGTTTCCATCGCGTTCTTCTTCGGTCTGATCATGTATACAAATTCAGAAGCTCCCGGATCATCGCCACATAGCTGAATTCGGGTGAGCACGTCTGCAGGGGCAGTGGAGTCAGAGCATTTCTGCGTACGTATACTTTAGCATCTTCTCATGCCACAGTGGAAAGCGGTCCCGTAGGAGAGACATTACATTGAATTTCAGAGGATTCTACACACTGGTGGATCGCGACGCACAAGGTTCAGGTGTAACTCTTTACAGCAGGCGTTAAGTGTAGGGCAGAACGCGCTACCGCACTGCATTGCTACAAGACTGACTTTTCCTAGCAGTAAGGCTCTTAATGTTTTTTCAGTCAGTACGATTAAAAGTAGACACGAATGGGCTTGAGCGTGCCTTTTCTGCTTGCCTTCCCCCTCAATAAGCAAACTAATTTCCTGTGTACAACACACGATGGAAGAAACCGTGGCAGTACCATGTCCAAGCGCAGCCCTGAGCTTTGAGTACGGTTGCCCTCGCGCGACCTATACATCGTCCGACAATACTTCTGGTCTTGGTTTTATTTCCTTTTGCAGACAACGGGGACCTCCTAAGGAAATAGTGGCTGCTCATTAGAGAACAGCAGTTTTCTTCCATGTACTGAATAACACAAATGCACTCACCGCCTCCCTGTTTGAAGACACCGGCAAGCGGCGGATGCCTGCGCATGCTCAGGCATCATACTGGCATTCGTCTCTCGACATCTCTCCCCTGTTTCTCTTCCTTGTGCGATATCTTGTGTATTCCTCACTTCTCTGCTTCTCTGTCTTCCCTTTCCGTCTATCGTAGTGTTTGCTTCTCACGCTTCCCGTGAGCGTCGCCGACCCTTTTTCTTCGTTTGTTACGCATGCGCATCCGCTGGCCTCCAACCCAACCATGTACTGTCTTTTCTCTCGTTTGCATACCACATTTTGAAGTTTGCTCTCCGAGTGTGCTGGAATAATCCACATCTCTAAGCTACTGGCCAGTGGAACCGCAGTTCCCGCCGAAATCCTGTAAAAGAAACTCTCAACAGTCGCCGGGTACGCGGCCGCGTTCCGTGTCGCTGATGGCGCGTTTTGTCCGGTTTTCACATGGAGGGTCCAGGATTCATCTTTTTTTTCGAGCAACAGGCGAAACAATTCGCGTCCTTTTTTTTTCTTTCGTCGAAAAGCTCGCCTTGCTGGTCTTCCTCAGCTTGCGCGTGGTCGCCCGTTCACTGGATCGTGTGCAACCGTTTTGCATCGTTTCTAACTACCTCTCGCCGTTGTTAAAAAGCCACTGGTCAGCCTTCCATAGCGGAACCCCTCTGCTCGAGCGTTTGCCGAAGCTGAAAGAAAGAAAGCTGCCGCCAGAGGCGCGTACTGGCTGCAAATTAGCTTTGTCTTTGGCAGGTGACCGCAGGCAGTACCCCCATTGTTGCCGATACCTGTAAAAAAGAAAATGAATGACCAGTGCCGTTCATGCTGACCCCAATGAACTGACGTGTTAGGCCGGCACGTCGCAAAGCGGACAGAAGTGTTCGCGAGAACTGGACTCGGCCTGCAGATGTTCATAGTCGAGATCCAGAACCTGACACGACCTAGGACACCCCTAGCGAGCGACAAAAATTGGCGGCGGAAATCTCTCCGCACATATCGCCACTGGAAAGGTAGCGACATACTTGCTTCGGCTATGTTCTGGGCGTAACATGTTGACGATCGCTATCACGCGCAGTAACAATGGCCTAGACGTAACGCGAAAGTCGGGTTTCCAAAATCGCTTTTCCTGTGTGTCGCCGGGTAGGGGACAGGTGTGGCACTGAGGCGCTTTGTTTTTGTCTAGACTTCGCACGAGAGAACCGGCATAACATCATATCTGTGCAACTGCTACAGCACACGGAGGCGCCGACTGCTTTCGAAAGGCGACGCGAAGAGCGGCAGGTACCGTTTAAAACTCCCCCACGCTAAGACGCCCGCTTCGCCTGTGTGTCCCCTTCAACCCGGGAGCTGTTCGCCCTTGCAAAAAAAAAACAGAGAGGCTTGTTTGGCTCTCGATGTCGAGGCGCCCTGACGTGTCTTTGCCGTGACTGTTCCAGAGTGTGCGTGGCCTTCTCTGTCTCGGTCAGCATGAAGGGCAATAGTGAGGATGCGCCGCCGTCTCGGCCTTCCGCTTCCCCTTCGTCGGCAGACCCGAGTGTGCGGCGTCCTTTGTTTCCGCCTTCTTCGCTCCCTTCTTCTCTCGGGACTTCTTGCTTCCCCTTCGGCTCATGCACCCCTGCTGGACCTGCGTGCGTGTCGCCGCCCTCGCAGCCTCCTGCGTGGCCAGGGGCGCATGCGTTCTCCTTCCTTCCGTTTCCTGTCTCCTCCCCTTCCGCGCCGGTGGGCGGCTTCCGCCCCTTCCCGGC
>AVCM01002268.1:0-17691 GCA_000447165.1 Hammondia hammondi
TGCCGAGGTAACAGCCTCGGGGCAGGCTTTCACTGTTTGTGAGATCGAGGCAGAATAAAGCAAAGGTGAAACGCTGCACGAGTCGTGTGGACCTGCACAGGTTGTTCCGGAGGCGGCAAAAAGAGGGGAAGGCTGCGGAGATAACAAGGAGTCTGAAATGTACTCTCTGGATTCGCTTCGAGTCTTGGACTCGCAAGTGTTCTTTCGCCACTCTTCCCCGCATTCCAGTACTTCTGCCTCTCTGGAGTTCTGGGGCTGACACAGGTTTCTGCCACTCGGTCGGAATCCATTCGTCTTGCTCTCTCCTCTGTGTTCAGGGAAGGAATTTGACGGAGAAGGACGTTGTTTCTCGGGGCCTCGCTCTTCGCTTTTCTTCTCGATCAGGAAGCGAGTTCGTGGAAAATGGGGAGACGCAGAACCGGGAGAGACGGGACGCGAAGCGCTGCCGAGCGAAGCCGGACTGCATGCACCTGTGGAGTCCCCAGAAGGAGAGACTTGGCCCTTCTGAGCTAGAAGTTTCTCCTCGGCGTGGCAATGAGACGAAGGGGAAGACGGCGGCAAAGTCAAAGGGGAGACGCACTCGCAGAAAGAAAGCGATCGAACAGTGGAGGGCCTAGATGGGCGTTCGCTTGGGTACAGAAGAGACTGTTCTGAACCAATGGGGGCTTGGAGGAGAGATACCCTCGAAGGAGACGGTGCGTCGATAAAGAGGAGACACGAGGAGTCCTGGTGTCTGCGGGGTGTCAGAAATGGGATTTCGTGGAGGGTGTGCCGCGCATGCGTCTCTTCTCTGCAGTGTGCTCTCTCGCCTTTCTCGCTGTGTGCGGCACTGCCTTTGCCAAGAACTCTTTCGTTCTTCCCAGGAGAAAGACACAAGGAGGCGGTAGCCACCGAAGCCGGAGAGGCCAGCAGAGGCGAAAAACAGCCCGACTTGCCCGAGGAAGGGCAACGACCTGGAGCAAAGATGTCCGAAATACATGATGAGGAAAGACAAGCGGATCCTCTCGTTTCGCTTCCCAGTTTCAGGTTGTGAGGACGCTCTCCGGCAGCAGCAAAGAACCCCGTGGTAGACGTGCCATTAGTTGACAGAGAGACGGGTGGGGGAACCTCGCCCTCTCCGTTTACGACAGCAGTATCTTCGGATAGGAAAGATGAAGCACAAGCGGAGGGCGACAGCGCGGGCGTGGGCGACGCAGCTTCCAATATCTGTCTACACGTTTCGTCCCTTTCTTCAGACTTTGCCTTCTTACAGTTACTCTTCTGGAACTCTGGAGACACCATCGAAGATAAGAGAGAGCGTGCATGCTTGGGTTCTCCCAGCGTTTCGTGGTCCGTGTGTGCATCCCCCTTTCTCTGGTCTTCCAGGCTGTGGAGCACGCCACGGCTGAAGGCCTTCAGGCCCCCAGGCGTCTCTTCCATCTCTTCATCTGCAAGACCTGAACCAGACTCAGCTGAAGGCGACCACGAAGAGGATGCTGCCAGTGCATGCGAAACGAGACAAAGCTTTGTTTCAGACGCTGCGATATCTGTTTCCTTTCCCGAGCTCGTTCTACGTGTCTCCGACAGAGTTCGCGAGCTTTGGGTCTCGCGGAAGAAACCTAGTGCATGCGCCTTTCCTTCCTTCTCGTCCTTGCCTTCTGTCTCTGGTGAGTTTGGTCCTTGCGGCGCAGACGAGACAGTCGAGCAACATGTATCGCAACGAAAGGGGGAAGAAGGCGACAGAGAAGCCGAAGAAGGGGAGGACGAGAGAGACGAGGAAGCAGGAGACGATTCGCACGGGTGTCTGTATTCTGATGTCCGGGACGACGGCGAAGACAAGCATGAAGAGGGACGATAAAAGAGTGAAGGAGGCACTGGACCTGGGACAAAAGCGTGAGTTCGCGGCGGGTCCACTGTTGTTGTTTCGCTTCTCATGTTGCGTGTCAGCCTGTGCAGTGACATTATAAGAAGAGGACCCGATTCCCCTCTTGTTGCCGCCTTTTCTCCCAGTCGTCTAGTTTGTTTACTTTTGCTTTCATGTCTCTTTCTTATTGTCCACTCGAAATGCTTCACGCCTCGAGAACACACAAAGCGTTCGTGACTCTTTTCGTCGGCGGTGCTGTCGAGCGTCGCAACGGTCGTCTCTACGCCGCCGAGACCAACGAAAGAGAGCGATGGGCGAGAAGCGAAAACCGAGTTCCCTTCCTCACACGGTAGAGGCGTGAAAGCCATAGATCGAAAAAACATTTTCTTTTTTCCTCGTGAAATGTTTGGACTTGCACAACTAGCGAAAGAGGAAGGCGCGGAAAACGCGACGGAAGAAGAGAAGGAACGAGCAGGGGATGAGTCCAGCAGTCGTGGGTCGGAGTCACTTCGATCTGTGTCGAATGTTGCTCTAGTTCCGGGCTTCGCAGGACGAGTCTCTTTTCCATTCTTTCCCCAGCTGACCGAGGGCCCAGCTGGATGTGGTTGATCGATCAAATCAAGCGGTAGGAGAGCCGGAAACAGAAGAACCTTCCTTCCTTCCTGACAGATGCTGCCGCGGTTTACCGAGAGCGACGAGCTCTCTTCTCGGAATGTAAACGGCATAGAAGAGATAGGTGAATGGAGGGGGATTCGACAAGTGCCCCGACGAGTATCCGCAAAGGCTGGAGAAAGTTCTGCCTCTGCTGGGGGTCGTTCTTGACACCCGAGAAACGAACCAGGCGGGTCATCGCTCAGGGTTTGTTGCAGCCAGCCCTTTGTGGAGGAACCAGAGGAACCAGTGTGGTCACTGCAACATGTCGTCGGAAATGAGTTCCCTCGGAAGCCAATGGCGTCAAAACTATTCTCCAATGAAGAGACACGTGTCCTTGATCCTCTAAATGCGAATGGGCGGGCGGTTCTACAAGTTGGGGACCCGTCAGAAACTGGTTTCGAGAACTGTGAAGGAGCCAGAGTAACGAATGAGGAATGGTAGAGCGGTGACACGCACTGCGGCTGGCTCTCCCGTGATGGCGAGGAAAGGAATGGCCACGAGGGTGAGGACGAATAAGAAAAAAGGAAACTGCTGCAGCCGCCTTGTGAGGGGACGCTGATGCTCCTTCGGGAATTTCCCATTGTCGCCTTCTTGCTCTCGAGTTTGAAGAGACACGGAAACAGTATCCTCAAAGCGTAGACGGAAAAGGCAGACTTTTTTCTTGAGATGCCGGGGTCGACAAAATGTGCACCGGGGTAAATGCGAACTATGGGTGAATGTTCCCGTACTCTAACATGTTGGGTCCTGCTGCCGTGTGCGCAGTAACAAGAACAATGCGTTATTTCGCTGTTCAAGTGAGAACGCGAGAGTCCTACTGACCATTGCCATGATTCTACGCTCTGCCGTCAGAAGCCAAATTCTCCGACAGAGCAAGAAAACACGTCGGATGCGTGCATATTATCGACAGATGCCTCGTGTCTGGTCTTTCTGCGCGACACCTTTCCAGGCTGCAGAAAAAAAGTTTATGTTGCCGTTTTTCGATGAAGCTTGTAGCCACCGGTCCGCTTCAACATTAAACGATTTTGCTCGACTGTTATTTGGGTAGTCTTCTGACCAGTACTCAGGTAGTCAACCCCTCATTGTTAACGGTCAGCGAATAAGTGTGCAAAACTCTGCCTTTAGTCCCTTCTGTAAATGACTAACCAAGTATTGTTCGTCGTCGTTATTCACCGGTTTCGACCATGACTTGATTGAGTCACCTATTGTTCAATTCTCGACACTATCCACTCTACGCACACCTGGTGCAGCGAAGGTAAGCGGTTGGATAAGTTGCGGTAGTTATGGTTTCAAGGGGGGGGAAAATGAACTAATCGAACTGGAAACGATGTCCCTAGCGCGTTGGAGCCTCAGCGATCTGCACGTTGTGTATCTGGAACGGGAAGACGAAACCTTCCCTGATGTCCAAACTACCTTGTTTTGGCCTGATAATTCCATCGACAATGGACGCTATGCTCCGTTCTACAAAGCAAGTGGTGCCTCACCAACCCCGAGAGTGTTAGACGAAAGAAGAAAAACTACGCAGTTCAAAGTCTGTTTATGGATTGCCACAAGGCCCAGCAGAAAATATAATAAATCTCAAGGTGACTAGGGTCGCGTGAAACCACAGAATGAAACTTGTTACGACAAGGCTGATGAATCCTAATGGAGTTAATAGAAAATGCATCACTGTCAGGAAAGAGAGACACGCAGACTTGACTCCGTATTATACTCGTTGTGTTAGGTCACCAACAGGTGAATCCGTAAGAGAGACCTTTGCTCAGATCAGTGAACTGCTGGGAAAATTTTAACTCGACTACAGGGCGGCAGTAGTCTATTGAAACGCCAATCAAGTAGTGGTTCGGTTCTACTGGGAATGAGTCTGGTGCTTCGCTCATAGTTTTTGGTTCGCACCGCTTTGACCAAATTTAAAAACTTTTCAGCACTGAATCGGTCAACGATACGGGGTGTTTTCGTGAAACAAAAGGGTGAAGAAGAGCGTGAAATGAATGAGTAAAGTTTACGAGAGAGTGTGCACGTTGACGCGTTCCATTTTTGCGACAGCGCAGCGGCGTACAGTCGTGCTGCGAAATGAGAGTATATAGACCGTGCCGGCATACTCCATATACCCATGGCACTTCTTTTGAAGGACCAACTTTTTAGCTGTCAAATCGGGTTACACAAAACCACAGGAAAAGTTTTTTTGAGTCGGACGAGTGCTACACGCTCCGAAGGGCCATATTTGGCACTTTTGATCCAGTACGGCAAACTCCACCGAAGACGATGCTGCTAGAATGATGGACTAGAGAAGTATGCTTGGGAAAAGATAAACTAATAATGAGCAGCATCACAGTCACGGGCACTACTCACCAGGCGCGAGAAATTCCAGTTTCCCCATTAGCTTTGAAAGGTAACGATATGGAGTCATGAAACGAGAGGCAATTTGAATTTGGCATGTGATTCTCATACACCAATGTAAATGAGATTCAGTGAAGTTGGTGCACTCTGCAGCTTGTGTTTGGACCGCCTTAAGCTGACACAGGTAGCGTCCGACATATATTGCACAGCGCTACTAGGCTGTAGGTCTTGCGTCGTCATCACCCTTGTTCACGACCACAGACTTCATCCTTAAGTCGAAGTGCTCCTGAGGCGTTCCACAGACAGAAAACCACCACCCTGAAAGTTCGCTCATTAGCTAAATAACGATATTCATATGACCGAAACATGCAAAAAATGTGATGTGGTGCCCACAGCGTCGTTGTGTTAACGCGTTTTTCAACGTCTATAATTGCGCCTACCTTGCGGTAGCTGAGCAGTAGGGATGCTTCATTTGAAGTCACATCGTTTGGGGGAACCTGTTAAAGCACCTAGCAATGTCGGGACAAGCTTAGTAAGCCCATTTCTCATTCTGAAGAAAGTAGTCTTCTTCGACCTGCGACAAGGCACCCGGCGAGCAAAAATAGTTGCCGTATGTTGATCCACTTTGCCAGTGTTCCGGCCCACTCCAAAACGGAGAGCAATGAATGGCTTGGTACGGTGCCGTTGCGCACAACTGCTCTTGCTGCTCCGCCAGCAACTGTTGGTAGTATATATTTTCCTGCACAAGGGCGTTCACTAAAGAATCGTAGCCCGTCTGCTGAAACGCTCCCGAAGCAAGGACAGTGTCTGATCCTGCTAATCCCCCTGGCATATACCGCTCCACAGCTGGAGGGACAAAGATATTGAAATACTGCTGCGTGGCAAGCGCATGCGCTGGTTGAGGGTTTGCCTCACTGTACACTGTAGAAGGTTTCAGAGGCTGATAAATGCGTAGGTGCATTTGGTTCCTTTCTTGATCATCTGCATATGATGGGCCAGAGTCGATGCTCCCAGCCTCACAGCAGTCGGTGAATCGGCGCCAGCTGGGAATGACTGCGACTCCATCATTCTGAGTAGACTCGGGTCTAGCTCTGGAGTCATCTCGTTGTTCCGTCGGTGTGACAACAGCCGGAAAGTTGCTTGAATCACTATATCTCTTGCGTGTCGGAGGTGATGTGACATGATGAGTGTGATTCGATAGTTTGCCTAAGGGAACCTGCGAATGCAGTCTCGCACTCCCTCTGTTGAGATAACTGTGGCGAGCTGCATTGCTCCGCTCCTCCACCGATCGGGCGAATGAGACAGGTGACTCTGGTCTCCCACTTGCATACGAAGGCGCTTGCAAGCAGGAATTCCTTTGAGTGCTGGAAGTCATGGGCGATCGAGGCCAGCTTGAACCCGTCGGAGATGCTGCGGAGGAATTGTTAACCTGATGCGTCTGTTGATCCAGCTGCCTCCTATCACCATATTTCTGGTGGCTTCTTGAAGCGTGTCCAGATGACTTGCCACAGCGATAAGAGGAAAGATGTCTATCACTTCCGAGTGAACGCATGCCCTTCGATCCTATCTGTTGTAGATGAGGGTCTGGCGGAGAAGCCCAGTAGGTCTGTTGTGCACTTGTAGGCGGGCGCTTTCCAAAGTCTCGAAACGGGAATATGGCATTCCCTGAATGTGGATGGCCGTTGTAGTCGGGTCTTCTGTGAATCGACGATCGTGGTCTTGAGCTCGACCCACAACCCCGCGGAGGTGAACTGCCGTGGCCTCTCAAAGTGGTCGGCCGAAATGAAGAAGTGTGTGCAAATTGCGCGCACCGGTCATTAGAAGATGCTCGGCTGCCAACTGGAATCTGCCCACCGTGAGGAGGCGGCCTGATCGGATGTGGTATATGTGGCCCACCGTAAGGATGACTACAGTCAGTGCTTCCCGCTTCAACACAACTCTGCTTCTGACAGGAGAGGCCATGCTTCCGTCGTTTCTGAAACAACCCCATACTCGACTGTCCTGCTACATTCGCCTGTGATACAGAAGCCTCGTCGAGGGTCGCCTCCAGAAGTGAATGGTCCACACGTTTTTACGATCCAAGGCAGAAGACCCGAAGGGAGGAGTGCGCGCATTTAGGCTAAATGGGTGAAGTACGTCATAGGATAATAACCGACCAGAACTGAATCTCTGGTACTCCACGTTTTACCACCATTTGCTCTGCAGTCCACAGACGCATTTAAAGTCGAAGCGTTCCAGGATGGAGCCTGGTCAACTGTATTATCACACAGTCTCGAACGCTGTGGCAGAATAATTGATGTAGCCGTAATACCAAATGTTGTTTTCACAGAATGTAGCCAGTACAAGTAAAACAATGCGATCGTCGTGCAACTGAGTATCTAGTGTGAGCTACAGAGGCTGCAGCCACCCAGAAAAAACAATACGGCAGTTCTGCTACCGCTCCGCTGTCGTCCACACTGCTGCCTTCGATTGGAATTTTCGAACGCAAAAACTCCTTAGAACTAAAAGAGGCCTACAAGAGAACTGCCGCGCCGGAGAACTTATTATCTCCATGCGTAACTTCGTTCTCAATGCCTGATCTCAGCGGCAGCCCCAAACGGGGCTGGTCTTTTTTTCTGGACTCTCAGAGTCACTCACCGAGCACAATGAAGCCTCTCTATTTGTTCGCTGGACCCTTCTGTCCCTTGCATCAATAGCCATGGTCGAACGTTGGAACATAGGTTCATGTGAATTCATAAGCTAACTCCGCTGGTGTATTTCTCTGGCTCTGGAACCGTGATTTTGCAATGGCAACCACGGCGCGGGAACATCTTTACAAGGATGTCATGTATGCCAGAGGATCGAAGCCCCCTGTTTCTTGGAAGCCAGGTTAGTTGTGTGACCACGACGGTTTGAAGAAAGTGAGTAATTATTGCCTCAAGCCCCCAAATCTCGCCTTGGTCTCTACGGGCATCAGCTGGTACGATGCTCACAGTGACAGTATCACGACAGTGTGATGGACTTCGTCATGAAAACATGCTTTTGACTGCAAACGAACCGCGGTGCCAAAATGTGTTAAATACGCCGAAACATTGGCTCATAATACGTTGAGACTCAGTTCGTACAGTGTCTCTGGCACATGCAGAAACTGCAGCGGATATTGACTGTGGAATGATTCCACAGTTCGAAGCCGGGCGGTAGTTTTACACGGATGGTTGTAAATTGTAGGAAGGCTTCTGCTCATTGTTCGACCTCAGGAGTTTTTGCGGGTTTGATCCCCGGGGGCTCTTACATACGCTTCTACTGGTCGACTTGCTGCTCATCTGTTGAAGTAGAACTGTGCGTTTGCGGTGTCGGGTGGCGCTCGTTTTCCAGTTAAGGCTTTCTTGCGTCCAAGGACTGTAACAGTTCATACACGTTGCAAAGCAACCAGTACCGGCAGCTGTCGTCAGTAGAAGCAGTGCTGGTTTGCATAGCGGTTTTGTTATGTCACTTCCTGCTCGCAATTACAGAGGGCTTTCTGGGAATGCGTAATCTTGTATTGAAATCGAAGTCGTCAACAACTAAACGCTCAGTCCCGAACACAAAGAGTGGGCTAAGTATTGGGCCTGCGTGATGAGCCCGTTCACAAATGTACGGAAGGAGGTGTATTCTCATCCACTCTTCGAGTCCTGTTTTCTGGGAGAAAGAGAAGTGTCAAAGTCGAAGCGCACACGTCCGTCGAGTCTCACAAACTTATCCGCTGCTGCTTGGATCAGGGGGGGAAATGCTTGACACAATTTGCCCAACTGTTTGCTGTTGCACTGCGATATTCGACAGTTGAACCTCCGGTTCCAGGACCTCGGACAACCTTCGCAAGCAGAGCGGACTGTCAGGTTAGAACACAAGCTACCCCGTGCGTACCCACGCTGGCATGTCACCATTCGCGGCGCTGTCCACAGTCTTGTACCGGTCACAAATCCAAGACACTGACTGTCTCCTGAAAGCGTACTGCTTTCACTCGCTTCAGTCAAGCGTTTACCAACTCTACTGCTCCATGCCTCGGTCACTGCAGCAATGGAAATCGGAAGCGAAGGCGATTCACATGAAGGCACTGATCAGTTCCTGCGAGGCCAAATCGATTGACAAACAGGCGGCACAGCGATTCGTGGCGACACAATTCAACAGTGCGTCGGAAATACGGGATGAAGTCCAGTTTCATGCAAACCGCCTTGCAACGTTTTCCGTAGGAACACCTTGTGATCCGTAAAACGCGACAATTTGAGCACAATGCCAACGAACCGCATGAGTCGTGGGAGCCTCCCAAAGCGGTGGAATATTTCAGGATCCTGTGCGACCCTTCGATACGTATTTCGGGTCGGCATTTTCTTTCTTGTACTGATGCACACACAAAGAATAGAGCTGCTGACGCATAACGACCACGATGTACGTTGCGACGGAACGGTGGCAAACTAAGTCAGATATTGTCGTGCTCGACGAACCTCCCAAGCATTTTCTCCAAGAAACAGTCGCGCTCATCCAGCTCAATTGTTGCTCTGGCTTTTTTTAAGGGACACAGGGATCCTATGATCTCGTCCAGGGCACTGCCCGTCCGAGGGATGCTAGCCCAGTGCGGATACCCAGGAGAGGGACGTTCACCCGAAAAAGCGAAAAACCCCACGGCAGTCCCGTGATCGTGGAGCACGGGCATGTGCCGGTCAAAACGAAAATCGACTGTAAGCTGCAGGCAGAGTTGCTCCTCTACAGAGCTGGCTTCATCTACAGATCACAGTGCCACAGTATTACACGGCATCGGACACACTTTTCTGGCAGGAGTTTTTTCAGTTGATAAGAAAATGACGCGAGAAACCGTGACACTTATTGTACCGAACAGCAAACGCTCAGGAGTCTTGTATTGCCGCGTATGAGCCAGTAAACCAGAAACGCGAGTTTCCCGTCGAGCGTGTGACGCTAGAGAAATTGGGAACACGGCCTTCGTGTGATGAGTAATAGAAATGCCACGTACAGAGGATATACCGTCATTTGCCCTTGTGAGTTGTGACATGTTCGCTGAGACGGTCATTTATGCGGCGCCGCCTGATACCACCGACATTGATCCGTCACTTCCGTTTTTTGAGTATTGCGGGTATTGACCACTCGTAGGGGGGTTGTCTTTGTCCACCCATGCCAAATGCAGGCTCGCCGTACAATCCAGGTTATTCGCGGAACATTCTCGGAGGCTATTTCACCTCATGACGTTCATGCAGTTCGCCTTTCCGAGCAGAACATCCTTTCTTACGGTGGATCTTAAACGTTTTCAGAAAATGACTTTGTATGCGCTCATGAACTCTACTGTAACTGCGCAGAGCCGATATTATGGACGGAGAGATCCATGAAGCAATTCTCTGCTGTAGCGAACCTTGGTGATATGCGTGGCTTCATGACTAAACGCACAAAACCCCGGCGCAAAAAAACTCTGTAGGTTGCAACGGGTGTATAGCTAACACAAACTGCATGAATCCTGTGGCTTTGTAGACGTGGAGTGGTCTCAGAACGGCAGCGTGTCCGACTGGTGTAGTCGCCAGATATTCATTAATCGACCCGCAAGCCAGCTGGAGTGCCGCGTTACATTAACTCCCCCACAGTTGAGCTCCATGGCGATATTATCGCAAAAAACGATTTTCGCAGTGTCCAACGCCAAATTCGGTGGTTCATGCTCGGACTAAAAAAAGGTATTCAGGTGCTGAGATATCAAGTTTCCGTGCTTTCAGTCGGCCCGTTCGCTGCCTAGGCGTGCGCCTGGGACACGGTCACGTTAAGTCTCTACTTGAAGGAATCAGTTTGTGACAGCTCTGAAGGATCAGCGTGCGTTTTTCCAGCTCATGAGTTACGGAAACTGCACTTAGAAATCGATCTCCATAGAAATTGTCTCAACAAAAGCGCCTTGCACCTTTGAGCAGAATGCGGAACACAAATCACCGAACAGAATCGTTTAAGAAGTAAATAACAAGGGAAACACTAACTGCATGTTTGCGAAAGAGGAAATCAAATATGAACCAAGGACACAGTGCCTTCTTTCACATGCTGTCTCGCCATCCGTCATTCTTCCTTCTCGTTGACGCGCTCCGACCTTGCACCGTTCCTTGGCGTTTATACGTCCAAGCTGGGCGGTCGGTAGCCGTCGAACTCCTCGCTGAGAACAAAAGACAGAATGAGGAAATAAATAAAAGAAAGAGACCGTCGAATGAAAGACGTAAGAACCCTACGTATAGCGTAGGGTTCAAGAATGACCGTGGTCCGCAAATAACCGGGTACAGCGTTTCTGGCCCGCCCGACAACACAACTTCTCTCGAATGTCGAAATGTAAGTGCTACCCCCAATATCAGTGTTGCTTTTGAAAAACACGATTGTCTTCTATTGGAGCTGCCTGCATTACACACCACACCATACCACTTCCTCTGAAAACGCGCACACACATCAACGCGGCGAAACCGCAGTTATCTACAGACCTCAGAGTGCAGAGATGTTCAAATCGTGAGAGGTCGACACCGCTTTAGAATCGTCGTACGTCTACTGTGAGGAGGCTCACCATTGAATGAAGCCAAAACATTTCACTCCGCGCATATCTATGAATTTCAGGTCCTTGAGCCGGAACGAAAAATTGTTTGGAAGATATTCGTATCGTTCTCCGGCTCTGCAAGTCGAACACCAACACATCCAAGAAGTGCAAACTTACTAAAGACAATTCTGTCACGCACAAAGCTTTGAGCCTATTTTTGCAATCATCGAACTTCGGCTCTTGCGTCTGCTTATCGACGCATCTGTCAAGACGTCCAGCTACACTTCCAGAAATGTGAATCGTTGAAGAGATAGAGTAAAACGTGGAGTCTACGAATCTACCCAGCCACATCCAGAAAAACATATATACGTGTATACACAAATGCATGCATGCAAAGAGAGGTGGGTTGACGGCCGGCACTACACAGCCAGAACCCCGATGAGTAAAAGCGTCCACTGTTGCGTTTTGCTTTTGCTTCGTACTTTTCGGCCTCCTGCGCTGCCTTGAGAGTATCGAGCGCTCTCTGCCACATCTCCAGATTTTTTTCGCCTTGAACGACCAATTCGGAGACTTCTGGGATGAGGTCGGCAAGGGCGCGAAATTGGTCGAGGACGACAAACGATAGAAAGCCAATCTGGGACTGCGTCCTGAAAGCGTGAACAAGAATTCACACCGAAATCATCTCCAATCGTCCACCTGCATCACCACACATCGCCGCAGCTGCACTGGCGCAGCGAGAGGCGATCATCCCAGCTGCAAGTGAGCCTCACGAGGCGACGGGAGCAGTAACAGATATTTTCTTCTGGAAAATAGCGAATGACCTTCAAGCACGAACGCAAAAAGGCGTGATTACATATTTACTTGTACGCACATCCATGCACAGACGGCAGCAACCCCATCTGTACACCCAGGTATTTTCATCTCTCGTTTCTTATATCTTTCTTCTGAAGTAGGCCCTACTTGTACACTGATGTACTTTTATGTCTTCATACACGAAGAGAGCCCCATCTGTACATGGACGTGTTTGCACCTGTCTCTATGCTTGTATCTGTACACCTGCGCCTATGACCTTTCTTCTGTGTCCCTGTCTATGTGGACCATGTGACTCCTCGTTTCTTGCCGACCTTTGCAGCTCTGTGCGGGCATCCATGAAGACAGACACGGCGAGTCCGTATCGTCTTTCGAGGTCGACTTGTGCATTGAATTCTTGAGTAACCAGGGAGGCCCACTGAACGTTTCTTCCTTCGCTCATGACAGGGTTGCAGATATCCGCGCAGTGGATCAGACAAGTGACCAACAAGTTCCGGTCGTCTTCTCCTTCCAGTTCTTCGCGGTCGTCTGAAAACGCAGGAAAACCGGGAATGAGTCTTTTCATTCCTCGTTCTCTTGCCCCTCTATACACTAGCAAACGCCTGGCTTTCCACCTTTCCTTCCCTTGTAAAGATAAACACCCTGGTCCGCTTCCACCCTTCCTTGCCTTCCGTTTGAGTAGAAAATGATATGTTTCCAGGCTTTTCCTACCCCTCCAAAACCTGCAATGCTTTGCTTTACACTGTGGCTTCCCCCTGGGACACCTAGAAAACGTTGTGTCCAGCCGTTTCCTCCCCATCTGAGAAGTATACACGCTTTCGCTTTCTACCTATTCTTTCTCCCCCCGTTCTCCTCCCCAGCGCTGTGAGGCAGGCCTCCATCCCTACACCCTTCGGCGCACACAGCCGTCGCGGCCGCAGACAGCTGTCCAGCGGACACTTTGTTTTTCAGATTGTTGTGGGTCGTCTTTTCGCCAGTCCTTGTTTCTTTTTTGCCTCCGTTGACCAGCCTCCCGAAAAATACTTCTTACTCGTCTTCATCTGCGCGCGACGCTTCATAGCATCGTGGTGCTGTCTGAACAGTTCCATGTCTGTGGAGAAGATCGCTTGAATCACGACCTTGCGCAGTTCTGCAAATGAGGGTACTATGCGTCCTTCGAAGCGAGAACCAGAAGAGCCTGATTTCCCGTCTGGAGACGCAGGCGCCGCAGGGCCACTGCCCGACGGAAAGATTCGCGACCCTGCGCCGTACATGCCCAACTGCATCATCCTGAGAAAAGAAAAGATCTTGTGGCATCCGGTGAGCGTCTATCTCAAAAACCACTTTCACGCATGCCAATACGGACCAATGTTACTTCTCCAACGTCGTGCAAATGTTGAATCCTATCGATCGTTTGAAAAGAAGAGACCTTGTGTTTCTAAGGGAGTCGTTACCAGCTGGAAAGGATCGGAAGTCACGCTCGAGATCTGCGTGAGCATTTGAAACTGACGCCTATCTCAGGTTGACTAGTGATCGGCGAAGATGTACGAACACAATGTATGGGAGAGGCGAGACATCCAGCTCGACGGGTCGCACCAGGCTGTGTTGACCGGAATTGCAGCGATATCTTCAGATCAAGTTGTCTGACCTTTCTACGTTTCGCTTGAGTGCACTTAACTACTCCGGAGACAAGAATGGACTGAACTTACGTTCGGATGGCAAACGCCGCGTGGTGGTTCTCCAAAACAGACTTGTCGTTGTACATGATAGACAGAGGGTGGAGACTCGCTCGAAGGAAGGCATTGTTCACCCCAGGGTGATCTACGTCGTGACACAAGGCTGAGAAAACGAAAAAAAAACACTCTATACATGCACAACGATGCATGCATCAGGATTGCCGGTAGGTGGAGAGGGACGTATCTACTGCCACACACCAGGACCCGTTGTTTCAGGCTTTCCGGAAATATCTACACATGAATGTCCAAGAAAAGAACCAAAAAGTACCTGCAAGAAGGATCCCAAGCTGCTCAATGGGGCTGAGGATATTGCGGCATCCGTAGGCGGAGAGAAACATCCAGCAGACCTAAGGGGAAAAGAGCCCTCGAAGAAGAGCAGATGTCTTTCTTATCTCCGCTTCGTTTCGGCCATTTTCGTCGCTCCAATTCTTCCGCATTCGCCCTCAAAATGACACCAGCGACTACACTGTAACAGACATGTGGACTGTACAGGTCCCGCGGCTTCCGCGGGCAGCTAAGAACCGAGTACCTCCTCTGTTTCTTATCCTCGATGCAAGTCTCTGCCTCCATTCCCTTGCATACGCCTATTCAGACATCTGTGGCCAGGTGCTTCGACGACACTTGGCTTCGCTTGAGAAACTCTTGACGTCTGCAGTTCAAATTGATCATGAATTCGCCACTTTTGCAAAATTTGAAGAGAGCAATGCGAAACATTAAGCTTTTAGCGATGATCGAAACAACCAATTAGGACCATTACGCCAACACGAAGGATCAGGAAAAGCAACTTTGTGTATGTGTGAATCACCTTCCAGTACTCAGTCATATATCTGAGATGCTAGTCTTCCAGCGAAAAACCCCACTGTCTTCAAATACTGATGGAAACAACCACTACGAACACGCGCCAATGTCTCCACGAACGACACATGGGGAAGACGCCTCAACACGGCACGAAGTGTCACACACGCTCCGGAATGTAGAAAACGATCTGTCCGCAGTACGCACACAACCCAGCTACCTGTTCCGTGAAACTCTCCTGAGTGCGCTTCTTCAATTTATCTCCCAGATTCCCCACCTACCTGGAAAACATGGATAGCGTGATAGAAATTGTGGTACGGATTATCTGTGTGATACCCGTCGCGAATGATGGCAAAGAAATGCCGCAGTTTCTTCTCCTCTCTCCTCTCCAGCAGTCCCAGATCGTCGAGAGCGAGCAAAAAGAAAATTTCCATTTCGCCGCTGTTGCGCCGCCAAATGTCTAGATTCCACCCCCGAAACTGAGCCAAGACCAGCTGCAGAAAAATAAAAAAAAGAATCGTTTCCTCTTCGAGTAAAGGCGGGCCCACGCATGCAGATTCATATACATATACATACATATACATACAAATATGCATGTATATATACATACATATATATATAGATAGATAGATAGATAGATCACGACAGATCGACGGATGTCTGGAGACAGCGAGGAGTCGACTGATGGTCGGCAGGCATATTTCTCTTCACATATTATCTATGAATGGTTGTTACCCGTTTTTCTCGGCTGTGCCTCCTAACACACGGAGCTGCCTGACTCTCTAAAAACTCAAGCGCGAACTGCTGAACAGACGGGCGAGGATCTCCATGCAACTCAAACACGTGTTGCACCTTCTAAAGGGGTCGAAGAACACCGACACCTCACACATCCACTGTTCTGACCGTCGCATGCCTCGCCATGTGAATTCTTATCCAATCACACTTCACCGCGTCCCCCCTGCTGACAACATCCTACGCTGGACCGGTGAGTCATCGTCTTGCCGGAAGTAAGCGGCGACCACAAATGACTTTTCAATTTCAACTGTGAGGCACAGATGGACGAATCTGAGACTTGCCGGGAAGCACGAGGACTCTCGAAAGGAATGTTCTTGGATACAGGCGTGTCGAGTTTTAGCTGCCGATGTGGCTTTTGAGAAGAGCATGATAGTAGTGAGGAAGCCCAGAAGAACCCAAGACAGGGAGAAGCCACACACTTCGTACAAAGATACAGGGCCACGGCTTTTTGACTTACGTCTTTCCGGATTGCTTTCATGTGTCTTTCGCATTTATCGAGGGCGGCGGAGAAGACAAGACTGGGGAGGGAAGAGGCACGTTTTCGCCTCTTTAAACCCTTCCAAAATGCAGGGGAAAATCGGTCTTCAGAGGAGCCGAACGCTCGCGGGATTTGGCTGCTGCCGTCGAGGCCCTTTCTTCTGTATGCATGCGCATGCGTTGAGGTCTCGGCGTGGTTTTTCGCCTTGAGGCCCGGCACCTGGTCGTGAGTCGCGTCGAGGTCTTCTTGGTCTGCTTTCGCGTCTCCCTGGGTCCCCATGCACTCTTCTTCCCGGCCGTCTTCCTTCCCTATTTCAGCGGAAAAGACCGAACAGACTCGGAGCATCTCGTCACTGTTTCCGCGCCCGCTCAAGTCGCCGCTTCGCCCGCCTTCTTCTCGCCACCAGTTGGCGCTCGAAGAGACACTTCGGTCGTCTTCTTCCTCGCGCTCGCGGCCTTGTCTCCGACAGAAGTCGCCCATGCTCTGCAGAGTCAGTAGGCTGGGCTTCTCGCGCTTCCGACGAATCCCCGAAACCAAGGGGGGGCTGTCACCGGCTTCCGAGCGATTCGCCCGAGACACCGGCGAAGACAGCGACTCTTCTTCCGTGTCCACCGAGTACGAAGAAGGCAGGGAAAATGGACCTGCGTCTCTGGGCCCTCGCGCCGACGCCGGGCTCTCCCCCGGAGACTCCCCGAACGGACCGAGAGGCCTCACAGGCGACAGACGCGTTGCTGCGGAGACAGGGAGAGTCGGCGCAACACGTCGACCGACAGAAACGGTTGTGGGGAATGCGACAACAGCCAACGTTTCCTCAGAGACACGCAGTGCAACACTGAATGACAGCGTTTCAGAGAACAGGTGACACCCCAAGACAGACGGGAAGCATCATCTACTAAAGAAAGACGCCTCAAAACTGCACGCGTCCGCGCACGCAAATCTGCACTCTCTGAATGTTCTCTTCTCCATCGCTCGCCTTCACTTCCTGTCTCTCTGATCGTCCTCGGTTTCTCTCGTTCCCCAGTGCGTGTGGGCCTCTTTTTCTTACCTAGCAAGTTTTTCCTCAGCGCGTCGCCATCGGGGCGAGGACCTGAGACCGTAGAGCGTCTCTGTTTCTCTTCTTCCGAGTCTTTCGCTCTCCCGGCATCTCTCTCCCGTCTCCTCTTGTCGTTCTCTCTTTCGCGGCCTCTGCGTTGTGCCATCGCCTCGAACCCGTGGAACGGAGGAGACACCGGCCTCAGTCTGGCGTCCTCGACAATCGCGGCGCGCTCTCGATTTCTGCCCGCCCCGACCCCCGCTCTCGGCTCGCCGTCCCCAGGTTTCCAGCTTTTTTGCGCTTCTTCGTTTCTCTTCAACTGCGTCAGAGACGACCAGGAAGGAAGCGACCGACTGCCGAGCTCGTCCATGCTGGGCGCCAGAGACTGACAGCGACGAAGACGACGGAGAAGCTGCCTCTTGTCTTCCTCGACGATTGTCTGCAAGAGACGAGACAGTTTCAACGCCCCACAAAAGACACAGAAGACCGACGTTGAGCAGCGACGAGTGAGAGAGAAGAAACCTGATGTGTGTGTGTCTCTCCCACTGACACGCAAGTCACAGGCAAAACCCCGCATTGATTCCACCCCGGAAAAGTGCGGATTTTTCACATCGTCCGGAGGTGGTAATCTCCCAATGCGAGTTCGACTCCTGCTTCGAGCGACTGCGCCGAGCATCGCAGCCTCACTCTCGTCCCCACATCATCTGTTCTGCTGCA
>AVCM01002324.1:0-14223 GCA_000447165.1 Hammondia hammondi
TTTGTGTGAGACGTGATGTTTTGGAAACAGCTGAGCCCGGAGTGGCGAGCGTGAGAGCTGGGAGTTCGAGATTTTATGCTTGCGCGTTCTTCTTGCGTTTTCGGTGTGTCCTGGTCCGCAGAGACTACATGCGAATTTACGAGGACCTGCACAGGCTGCTGACGTCTCCGCTGGCGTTCATGTGCGAGGCAAAGCTGCGGACAAGCACCGGCGTGGCTGTGGACAAGATTCTCGCGCCGTTTGGAGGCCCCCGAGTTCTCTACGACCAGACAGCGTTCCGAATTCCGCGAATGGACGCGGATACGACGATTGCGTTTTTATGCAAACACGTGCAACAGTAAGGCACAGCCTTTGAAAGCTACCTTTGCATGGTTCCCCTTACCTGTCGTCGCTGCAGCTCTTCGTTTCTCGTGTCCGTGTGGTTCGCTCAGGCTGGACTCGGTGAAGCAGGTGTATGTTCAGTTCGTTTGCGCGTACACCCCGCTGCAACCCATGGAATCAGGAAGGTCGCCAGATGGATCGCATGAATCTTCTCCGCCGCGACGCTACTTGAGAGTCCACACTCTATCGATGCCCGTCACTTTCTCCCTCTCTTCTCTGTTCCGCTTTGCGGAGGTATGTCGAGAGTGCTTTTCTTTTCTGTTTGTCGGATCTACTTCGTTGGGCGTGTGTCATGGATTCTCGTTTCCGCCAAAGAACGACTGCAGGTGTCCTTGTTCGGAGACGCAACGCTGACTCTTCCACGCTAGAAGATAGGAGAATATGTAGCTGAGTGGGCTGAGGGAACCGACATAACTGCAACTTACACAAATAGCTTGAGGGAACAGGAAGGTTGTTCGATGTGCAGGTAAAGACAGATGGGAACATGCGTGCAGAGAGCGAAACGGATGACATGAGCTTGGACCTTGGCCCGAGGCGTGTGTCATCTGGAATAGGGAAGCACTTCATTTGTCTCTTTTAGGTCGAATCCACGGTGGCCGTGATGACCCGGCTAGCGGCAAAGATGGTTCTCCACAGCGAGAAAGACTGGCGAGAGAAAACGATGGAGCCCCTCGTGTCCGTACTCCATGCGTACAGAGCAAACGTAGGTCCAAGCAGAATTTTGAAATGCGTGAACCGGGTGGCAAAATGGAAGCGAAACACTTCCAACTTGAGTGTCCGTTCCTCCAGAGAGTGTCTTGGTGATCCACTTGTGTGCTGTGGGAGAAGCAAACACACTAGCCATAAATTAATGTTATATATGTATAGTTAGATCTTTATGCGTGTATTAGCTGTGTCTTTTTGGGTGCGTGTATTCGTTGTCGCATCCTTTTCCGCGGGAAGAAATGGCACTTCTCCCACTGTAGGAAAATGGGGTTGATTTGTCTTCTTCTGTTTTTTCCGATTGTCATGAGAAGGTCTGCGTTCTCCCTGGTTAAAAGTAATGTCGATGTTTCTGTACTGTTCCGTGCTCTGCAGTGCGCCTCGACCTCTTCGGCTGGCCAGCTGATCCTTCCCGACTCTCTCAAACTCCTCCCAGTCTACATCATGTCGCTCTTCAAGCACGCGGTAATGCAGAGATTGCGAGGGGCAGCGAAAAGCAGCTTTCTGTCGTTTTCTATATGCGTCGAGTCATGCTTGTCAAGATCTTGGCATAGAGGGTTTCGGGATTTCTTACGGGCGCATCGTCTGGGCCGAATGTCCTCGTGCCATATGCTGTACCTGCTTCCCAGAGAGTCTCTTACGCGTCCACACGCACATCCATCCGAACGGATGCGAAGGAACGTCACCTTGTTGCACGCGTGTGGTCCTGGACTTAAAGCACTATGGCTCTGCATATGGCATTCTATGCGTGAGTGTGTGAACTTGTACGTTCTCTTTGAAATGAACTGAGGAATGTCTTGTTCTTTGATGTATTCAAAGACAATAGCTCCTTCATCTGAAAATACCTTTGTCACTGCTGCGCCAGCACTCATCTCTGGATAAAACGAGTCTTGTAAAGGTAAATCAGCAAGTCTGTGATTTGTGAATGCAGGCCTTCCGGTCCTCGGAAGTTCGAGAAGACGAGCGCATTTGGCATTTGATCCGCTTCATGGGTCTGCCCGTGCATGCGTACCCCGGCTTGCTCTACCCTCGCGTCTTTCCGATTCATCGTTCCTACCTCGAGAAGGCGCGGGAGAAGAAGATGCTTCAGAGGGTGAGCGACTGTCCTTTAAAATCTGTCCACGATAAAACGAAGAGGTGCAAAATAGATGTGGAGACAGAGCACCTTTGTGAGCTTCGCAATCCGTAGAGGACGTGGAGGCGTGTCTTTCAAGAGACACCCTCGTCTGCGTGGATCGGACGTCTCCGTACCGTGGCGAGAACTCGACACAGGCCGTCGCATTGCGTGCATCGAACTGTCGGTCTCTTCTCTTTGCCATTCTTCGAAGTCAGGGGGAGTTTCTCCCTAGAAACACTCCCCAACACATGAATAGCCTTTGGCCGTTCGCTGACCCTGTATACCACGAGGGTCTCCCTCCGCCGTGTGTTCTGATACCTGGGCGCCCTCTAAGCGTGCATCTGCACCTTTCTAGTTCTGAGACCCTCAGGAATTCGTCTCTGAAGGCGACTTAAAAGGTCCCGCATCACGGTTTCTTTTGGAAACGTCTTACAGGCCGGACTTCCAACTGGAGTTGCGGACAACGTTTATTTGCCGGACTCGCTCGCCGCAACTGGTGTGAAGATTTCCTCCGACGGGGTCTTTCTCTGCGACGTCGGAACCGCGCTCTTCCTCTATGTCGGCCAGCATGTGAAGCCGGAGTATCTGGCTGCAGTAAGCGCTCGAAACTGGCGACTTTCGTGGGGTGTCTAGACAGGGGAATGTCTCGCTGGGTGTCTCATTTCTCAGTTCCTGCGAGCACTGCCAGACGGGTTACATGCGGTGAACGTCTGGACGCTTTTCAGACTCGGAGCTTTCACAAATGGCCTCGTCTTAACTGGCATGTGCCTGCAGCTCTTTGGAGAAGGAGCTGTGGTGAACGAGGAAAACGCGCCTTTCTTGCAGCTGCGCACAGACGACGGTTCCGCCGGAAGTAAGCCACCGAGTGACCCTCATGGAAGACGAGTGTGCGTTGCTGAGAGAGTCGACGCCGTCCCCGAACTGCTGCAAATGGAAATTCCGGTTCAAGATGTGGGTCGTGTGGCTTTCGCTGGCTCTGCGCCCATCGTGGGGGTCGTGCTTAGGAAGCGTGTTCAGCCGTAGTGTGAGAGTGCTTCTGTCACGCGACCCCTGAAAAAGATTTGGCAGCTGCGCTGCACCACGGAATGGGAATATTTGCTCTTCAAACGTTTTCTGTTCGTCGTGTGACTTCTGTCCGTTTCGTGTGTCCTCAACCCACGCTCACAGGTATCGTATCGAGAATCGTCGCCCAGATTCGGAAAGACAAAGCGACGCTGCCATACTTGCCTCTCAGGGTCGTTAATGCAAAGTAAGACGTTTTTTCGCTTGTTCCCACGTGTCCTGGGGTCATCTGCCACTGACTGGGATCGATCCTACAGATTCCGCATCTGCGTGTGTATAGATTTGGATAGACGAGTACAGTGTCTATTTGTACAGACACGCGTCTGACTTGGCTGTACTTTTACACACATGTGTGTATCGCTGTCTGCGTTTACACATTTTCTCTTATCGAATAATCGAACGCGTTGACTATGCACTTTAGCTTCCATCAGACATCTTGCTGGACCATTATTTTCAGTAAAAGGAACTCAATTATTTCTGCTTGGGTGTGGACTCCTCTCTGTAAGAGATGATGTCTCCTTGTGAAACAGCTTGAGGACGAGTTAGACCTATGCCAGTCTTTCCTGTGATTATTAGCCGGCAGCGTTAGAGTACACTGGACACTTGCGGCCAACACTGGGCAGTCGAAGCTGGTCAGCAGGAGTAAGAAAGTGGACAGCACTATCGCAGGTGCTCATTTGCCGTCTCGGGACGTGTCCCAGGGGTCAAACGCCTTGCAAGTTGGTGCAGCATTTCCGTGTATGTCTTCTTTTCCAGCTCGCTCGACGAAACACGGCTTCTAACGCACTTGGTCGAGGACGCGATTGCTGGCGAGGGCTGCTACGTCGACTTTTTGTGTGGACTGCATAAAATGGTGCACAACAAGCTCGACGAGTCTTGAAAAGGACGACGGAGTACTGATGCGGTGGATATACAAGGCGTACAGGCGTGTATTTGCGTACATTGTGTGCATGTAGATGTATCGTGCTACCTCTGTTCGTGTACATACGTGTGTAAAAGGTGCATTATCCGCAGTTGTCAGTGGCGTGTGAATTGTGGTTCGGGGTAGTGCGGCATTTACCTGCAACGCTTGTGTTTCTTTTTCTCTTTGGAACTAAACGCGATAGCGCATGTTCCTCGCCAGGTGAAACACCTTACGTTGTTACGCTCGGATGCGGACGCAACCGGACAACCATCAGTCCGTTGTTCGAGCTGTGTGTAGTGTGAATGAGTGATAAGGGAGGAAAGCAGTGGCATCGGAGATTACTTTCGGTCGCTGCTGATCCGGGCTCACGCTGCGGCCTCTTTTGGTGTGGCCACTAAGTTCAAGTTTGCCTTCCCGTGCACGCATAAGCGTCTCTCTGTACCCTCCAGCGTACCGAATGTCATGTATGTATAACGTGTGTATCACGCATGTGTACGGAGTCTGTGTAAGCCTGTTTATATCGATATGTATACGTATGATTGTACGTAATCATTCGTAACTGCGCATGTCCATTTCTGATGCCAGACTACGGACGTGTGTACGTCACGTAGAAGTGGCAATTAATTCACTTACTTATCAGTCACATGGCTGCGCCGGTGCACGGATCGCAATCAGCGTCATAATGGGCGATGAACACAGACCACCTGAAACTGCAACGCCCTACGAAACCCGCAGTTCGACTAGCACGCAAAGCGGCTTCCTCACACACAGCTATATCGAACTCAGCGGAAAACTCTTCATTTTTTTCGAGCATCAATGCATGTCACTGCAGCGCATAAATCAAGTGTCCGAGAAGTTGAGACCGTTTCTGCGTCTCGTTGCAACTGGACAACATGACCACGCAGGAAGCCTTGTTCTGTTTCGAGAGGTCAGTTTATGCAGCAGTATATCGTGCTGGAGCATGATGGGTCTGTTAGAGTCCGGGCGCTTTCGCTTTTGCCCCTTTCCGTGTACTTGGGCTTGATTACAGTGAGGTGCATACCACTCCAAAATACAGAAGAAGATACCACCTCCTGCTTTTGCACATGAGCTTGAAGCGACGGTGCTAGGTTTTCGGAGACCCACGGAGGAACTTGTGACCAGTTGAAGGTGGCATAAGAGTAGAGATGGCAAGAAGGCCCGTCTTTAGAGAATTCGCACTCTAGAAGGCTACAGCAAAGAACGGAACTGAACAAGAACAGTTTTCTCCTCAAGTTGTAAGGAGATTAATCCAATAAATATGGCAGATACTTAGCATCGGCCATTAACGTAAGAGGACAAAAGGCAACCTTAGACGCGGTATCAATACCTGCAGGGTTGCTCGAACCATTTACATGTAGGTACAAGATATGAAAAACGTGTATGATGCAACCTATAAAAGGCAAGATAAAATGTAGTACAAAGAATCGTTTTAAACTTTCAAGCCTCTTTTCCCAAATAGATTTCAGGGAAAACCTAAAATTCGCATGTTTGATTGTCATTTAGCCGCTAATATGCATTCATCCAAGATATATTCATCTATCGCAGGTTCGGTCTAATATGCCGCTGTACTGTAGCGATCACATGGATGAACCACCTTGAGAATAGAGCGCGGCTTTATACAGGTTTGGATAGGCCCCCATCTCAAATTGTTTTCTCTTTTCCCCCCAGCTTTCCCCGCGGAAAGTTGCAGGACACCGCAAAGAAGACTCTTTTCAAGGAGAAATCAACAATCGTTGTTTCATAACTCACGCGAGTTGGCGCTAGATGGCGGCTATCATTCTGTTTTACATACATTACGGCGTTTTTCGCCATTTCCCTCTGGTGTCGTTCATATACATGGTGGTAGGGAGACACTGAAGAAGAAACTGTGGAAGGTGTGACGTGCGGGCATATGTGTGCAGCAGTAAGCCGGTGAAGCAGTTGGGGAGGCACACTGTTTTCCCGTTTTTTGCCGTGACTGTTGTCTCTCGCAATGCTCAATTTTTTCTAAAGTATTTTCTGCATGGATGCCTTCAGCGTCTTTGCGTGATTTCCTTTTTCAGGTCAACAATGTAGAAATGTTTTAATGTCTATTTCCAGAAGCGATCTCATCAAACTGCTCTTAGAGGGCGAGCGGTTGAGTTTTCAACACGAATGTGATGTCAATGCTAAGTTTTTCTTGCGACCAAAATTCTTACGTATCTTTCTGTAGGTAGACAAAACTATTTTCAATGCAGCTCCGTCCGTGTCAAGTGACCTCTTAACGGTTCTCTTTTCTTCGGGGAGCGCTGGACACATTGTCGGCCCACGAGCAGACAGCCATCAAGCAATGGATTTGCGATGGCAGTCCCGAGGTGGCCGTTCTGTGTGTGATGCTGTTCTGTCAGACAGGAAAGTAGAGGGTAGAAAGTAAGACATGTATCATTTAAGAAATAAACCCGCAAACGCGAGAAGAGAGGAAAAATTTGCAGATGTCCAAAGATCTCAGGTAGATCATGTGCTGATCGAATTTCTCGATTGAAAGCTCGGCGTTGCGGAAAGAAAGCAACATCAAATATCGTCTGGTCATGCACGACAGAGGCATGAAAGCCTGTTTCGTTTTTGTGTGCAAGGAGCATCCACTAGCACCTCTTCTGGTGCCACCTCGCCGACAAGCAAGATCGCCTCTGCAGATTCGCAGAGTGGATGTTATATAATCCCTCGGGTCGGTTTTTTCTCGCTTGAGGTGCTGTTAGGTGTTTGATTCCGGGTTTTCTACGGTAGCAGTGGTCACCTAAATTGTCCCTGTCGTTTCTCTCGCGTTTCGAACGCAAAGCGGGTTTGCCGTTGCTGATTCGATTACCTTCGACGAGTACCACAAGAACTGTGTTTGCGGAAACCGTGTGCGGGTATATTTAGGAAGTGACCATCGCATTTACTGCAGATTTTTCACTGTGAAACTCAGACCAGAACCCGTGCTTCACACTACAGTAAACCCTGTGAAGAGTGGAGAGGTCTTGTGTTACTAGCAGAAATCAGGTTGTGTGTACTGGGTTCCGTTTCAAAATCTGAGACCAAATCTGGAGTTAGATGCCGCACCAAAACCATCAAAGTTCCTCCCCTGTCTGTATATATATATATATATTGCATAGATGTATCTATATCGTACGGCCAGGTGCGTCCACGGGCATGAGAGGAGGTGGCAAACATCGCTCGGTCGTTGTTTCGCGACAAAGAACTCCCTGTTGTAAAAGGAGAGTATAATCTTAACCTCAGTTATTCGTCTGTGTACTTGTACATTCAACGTGAAGGAGCATCCGTCATCTTGTTAAAATTAAAGAGAAACTGTTAGATCTGGAGGCTGTCCTCTGCATTTCTCGGTGTGTGGTCGAGGGAACCACTGTGTCCTCCGTTCACAATGTACATCCAGTTGGACTGCCGTGTGACTCTCAATCCATCGACAATCGTCGAAGGGGAGCAAGTCTGCACAGATAGTACTAAAAAATGTTTTCCAGGGGGTAAGCCTTCGCCATCCTCTGCCTCCCCCTTATCTGCAGTGCCCACTCGAACGCGGTACAGGTGGATGATCCCAGAACGCCTTTGCAACTTCCCTTCCATAAAAAGTGCAATCGAGGCAGAGCATGAGATACTGCGAGATGCCATCGCCGTCAGTGAAAAATCTGTGGAGGCAGGGAAGCAAGAAAAAAGCATTCGTCGACGAAGGCTGGAGGACACGTCGTTGCACTCTCTCATATCTTCTGAATCCTTCGCGGGCTTCCTGTCAGTAAGGCATCCCACGGAGAAACAAGCATATACCACGTCCACACGCGTAGGACCGTATGAAACAATTCCAAAGATGCCCAAACAGGTTGGTCTCTTCTTTCTCACGTGCGCGTTTTGGAGCAAATAACTCGAGACTGCCGGAAATTGCAGTAGTGTCGGAAGAAATAACATTCGATTCAAATTGCACGGCAGAAGCGCTGATAGCAGGCTCCCTGTGATATGCGTTCAAACGAAAATACATTCCTTCCGCATTAGCATGAACGGTGCTCGTGTCCTTCTCCTCATTGTAAACGCAGCAGTACACGTCCTGGGAAGTGCTACTGAATTTCTCTTGCTTTCTACTTTCTACGATAATTTGCCATCGTTGGGAAAAGAAATTTATGTGAGAAGCACTACGGGGGCTTCCATCGACCTCACAATTGTACAAATGCAATGTCGCGCGGGGCGCAGTCAACCCTTGCGATGTTTTTCTTCACATCTACTCAGTCAGTGTAATTGAGACGGGTTCTTCTTCGAGCAAGCCTTGCTGGTGCTTCCTCTTCTGTTCGCCAGTCAATACAATCATCGGCCGCCGCCGATTCGCAGATCAAATAGATATCTTCATTAGCGACACCCGAGAATTCTGACGCATTAGCATGTTGATTTTGTGTCCTGTTTCTTTATTTTTGCGGGCATCGTGACTAACTCCAGGCAACAAGCTCCCTTTTTTGAGGAGCGAAACACAAGTCGAGGTTGTGTGTTGTTCTGCAATTGTCTATTACCTTGTTGCAGCACACTGCCTCCTCAACTACTGTGCCATCCAATCAGCATCCTGGAACTGTGTCCTTTCCATATACTTCATGCCACCCTTGTCCGCGCGAGGTATCACGGGTCAGGGCACAGGATTTAAAAAGTCTTATTCCCTCCTCTCCTCCACCTTCCTGTTATGGAATAAAACCAGCTATCTCGCCCTCCCCTTCTCTATGTCATGGCGTTAGGGAGTACAATCAGGAGAATAGCCTGTCGAATGCGGAGCGAGAAGAAGCCTTTCCTTCGTTCCGAAAAACCGTGCAAGAGGAGTCGATACCTACACCAGATCATTCGCTATTTGACTGTTTTACACCTCACAGAGGCACAGTTGCTTATTCTGGAGTTGACGGTGAGCGGATTTCTCGACAACGCCCAGCACGGGAGCCTTTGCCTTTCAATTCCCGATATGCAGAACCACGTCCATTACGTATTAGCCGTGAAGTTTACGCATTCGGGAAATCGTCGGCTTCGCAGTCGCACACTCAGTCACGTCTCGGTAACCCCAGCCAATTGCCTCCATCTCCTCCTCGCGAGCAGCCTTTACCATGCAAGATGTACTACAATAACATCCGGGCAGTTGCAGTTCACTATATTGTCGACGAAGCGGGTCGGGAGACGGAGAAACGCGGACAGGTTTCGACGGAACAAAGGGACGTCGAAAATCCTCAAGATGGCAGTGGTGACGAAGTTAAAAGGAAGAATCACGGAGAAAAACGTATGACTGCTCAGTTTTCCAGGCTTGAGGAGGAAGGAAGGAATCGTCGGGGGGGAGTTCAGGGTGTACGTCCACAGAAATCGTCCAATAGTCGTGTGAGATGCAGAGTGTTTAGTTGTAAAAGATATGGAAGACAACAGGCAGAGGTTCTAGCCAAAGAGTTCCTCGACAAAATTTCGTCTACCGGACCTTCCACATTGTCAGGTTCTGACGACCCTAATATCTCCCTCGCTGCGGCCACAGACACCACCGTCACAGATAACATTGCGCTCCCTTCTTCAACACCCTTTTCTGTTGCCTTGGAGAAACTCTTGTTGAAAAAAGAAGCGAGCGCTGCTTGATACCTGCTAGCAAGACTCACATCGCGATGTTGGGAACGTCACGAAACCCGCCGTGACAAAACGGTCTGGCATGTTTATTCGTTTTGCTCCCAACCACTGATGTCGTCACTTCAAGGATGCTCTTTTGAAAGTTCGTGCATCTAATCGACAACACCTCGGACGACAGCAGATGCATCGACTTCAGTTTTTGAGTCAAGATCAAAATGAGAGAAACAAGTACACCTGCCGAGCATTTTACACATATTAGCCGCTTAGTCCAATTTCATGTATCGAAGTAAATTCTGCAACATACTACCAGCAGTTATATGAAAACGAAGTCACGTTCGCATGCGTATCTGTATATCTCAGTCAAGATGCGGTGGAAATCGATACGTGTCATTAAGACGGAAGAGCCCGAGTAAGGTGCTTTTTCGAAGCTTCATCCATCAACAGTTCGGATGCTTACCTGTCTGCGACAAAGAAGGGCATTCTTAATGTATTTGTGGACATGCAGATAAAGTGGGAAACGACAGGGTGCCCGCGTCTAAGCAACCGTGTTTTGTTCTTGCATTTTACCAGGCGTGAACTGGGGAAAAAGTCAGGTCTGTTTTAGGGTCTCTCAGGATGTGGCGTCCATGACAAAGAATGAAAACGGGGTGCAATGCTCCAGCACAGTACCAGGGAACGCAAGTGAAAAGTGCGTGTGCGCTGTGAAAGACGCTTCGAGCTTCTTTTCCGTTTAACAGCAGCTGTCGCGTGAGACACGTTTCTTTTAAAAAGTTTATAGGCTTCGTTATAAAGACAAAATGGTTGTTGCTCAATGTCGAGTACGTGCAATCTCGCAGATAAGGATTGCAATATAGGAAGATATAATTTGTCAGTGGGACAGGGGGGGGAAAAGTGTCTGAAAATATTGTTTACATCAAATTCTAACCACGAAAAAACGCCAAAGACAAGCAACCCGCATAACTTAAGAGGCATTTTAACGGCCCTTTTTGACTTAATAAGTGCACTTTCCTGACAGCAGTCCGCCAAGTACAACGAGGAGCCCCCTTCACAGCATTACACCTCCGTCAGTGGAGAGATCGCGACCACCTGATGGCACCTGAAGCGCATGCAATAAGGGGTGAAGAAAATTTGGAAGCAGAAACGTGAGTGTCTGCGTATAAACGTGACAATGCGAACAAGCGCACTACAGCTATGTTCGTACGCGACAACGAATGCATGCGCTTCACAATTCCAGTGCCGCTCCACCGTCGTTTCGAGCCGTCTCGCTCTTCACTACTTCGCTTATATTCTGGCCAATACTCTGCGTTAAAATGTGGTACCAAACCCACTAGTGTGACGCGTGGTTTATATCCGTCATTTACTATTGTTTCCACGTACAGCGTCCTCGCCGAATATTCCCCATCCAGCTGATAAATGGTTGGAAATTCGTAAGATCCCGATATTATACACGACTCCGCTGTATCATAAGACTGCATACAGTGTTTCTTCTCTACGCATGCCTCAGCTCATTGGCCTTGAAAAAGGGAAGTCGCCAATGAAAAGGAGATTATCGTACCGAATATAAACCCAGCCTAGCTGGTTGTGAGGGTTGTTGATCGTAGTTCCGTCATTCTTTTGGTAAGCCAACAGCCGAGCTGGTTGTAGGAGAATGTTGAGCTTTTCATCGAACCACCGTACAGTTCCAGCCAACAGCGCTCGAGCATTCTTGTCCCCCACCCCCGGAAGTAGATCGTGGCATATTACATGCACCTTGACTTGGCTGGCCGATTTGGCCCAGCCTCGAAGTGAGCTGATGATGCTTTCAGTGTGGATCCCGTCAATGGTTGATCCTGAGCGCATCATCGAGGGAGCATCACGTCGCGGAAAATGACCGTCAAAATACCACAAATGTTGTCAGAGTCCGTATCAAAACTGTAGCACCCCAAAAACTCATTTGTCTCCATAGTAGTACATATCCGATGAAGGCAGTGGCACTTCGTTTTGATTGAATAATCTCTGAGTATTAGGACCGAAATCGCCCGGTGGTTACATCCTGTCCAACTGTCCCAGCAGTAGCGGTTAAACAATAAAAGAGATGAGTATTATCCACACATGTCAGGCGTTAAAAGCGTTCATCAAGTTACCAAACATCTGCGCTCCCAATTTTTGCACTAAGTTAACATTAAAGCGTATCTAGTAACGTATAAACGTAATGCAGCTGTGAATGTGAAGTCTCTGAGGTCCTGAAGACGCTGCGGGCAGCTTCGCTGAAATACCACCGTACCTCCAGTGAATCTCTGTTCGATGATATCTCCAACAGCAGCAGCTTCAGCCTTGCTGGCTGCGATTGCTTCCACCATATCTGCAACCAGCCACACACAATAGCATACACAATTGACGCTCGGATCCTTCACGATTTGGGTTGATCTCAAAACTTCGCATCAGCAGTTTTCCCGATGTCGGCATGTATTCTGTCGTAGGCGAGAACGCACCGTTTCGGAATTGTTTATTCCTTGCCGCATTCAGACTCCCCTCGAAATCTCTGTTGGCATGCGAAGACGTGCTGTATCTGTGCCGATCTTCGTTGCTTGCAGATGAAGCCACTTGTTCCTGAATGGCCCATGGTAGCAACATCTCCGCGGCTTTGATGTTCGCCACCGCAGTGGCTTGGGCAACGGGAGGAGTCAGTTCTGAAGAACCAAGTGCAGCCCGGGCATCAAAGCTCGCACTCATGAAGTCAACATCGGGCTCGGAGTTGATCCTTTGTTTCTTATTGTCTCCTGCGCCGAACGAGTCCGGTGTGGATTGCAGGCACAGCGCATCGCGCTTGTTTGCCATTCTCTGTACATGCTTTGCCTTTGCCGCCAAATCTTCACTGATACGCACCACTCTCTATTAATAGCCGACTAACAATTACGGTTAGGACACAACAGAATTCGTAAGCCACTTCATTGCTCTGGCTTTACCCTGCCCGCACAGAACAGAGGCTGGTCCAGGCCCCATCCAGACTGGAATACAGCGTAACCCTAGTCTGCTTCAGAAAACATACAGATGCGACGAGACAGAAAACCACTAAACGTTGTAAACTGGAAACAGATGCGTACATTCAATCGATGACGACGGCTGAAACGGACTTATCATCGATCCGCCCTCGCCTGTCGAGACGAGTGTAAGGGGGGCAAAGCGCCACTAGAGAAATCGGTGGATTGACTCGATTTAAAGGCCAATCTGAACGAACGATATTTCAGTTTGCTTGGAAATACAAGCGGAGGATTCAGCACCAACGGGAACACCTGCGTATTGAGGGGAAAACAGTGAATAGATGTCAAACTGTCTCCATATCGGCGTGCATGCAGTCACTGCTGGTCTTTTGCCCCTTGCCAACCCGGTCAGAAAGAGACAACAAAGGATGCGGTGAAAGGCAACAGTTTTCCCAAAACTACTAAACTCGAAATGCAGATAGGGAAGAAATAATGTCGCGCGTCACCGTCGCCGTTGGCATCAGCTGAAAACTATTCCTTGATACTATATTCATTCCTCGTGCTCGTGGCGACGGCGGCGCCGTGGGGTAGCAGTAGCAGCCGACACCAGGATGTTATGTGTGACAATTTTTGTCCACACCTGTAGACGTATGCCCGTGTGGTCGTCGAGCAGCAGCAACAACGACAACGCTGACAGCTTGCTGCCAAGAACCGCGCCGCAAATAGTCCGTGAGGTAAAGTGTTATTCTGTTTGGGGTGGCAGCCTTCTTGTGTCTTTTTGAGCAGATAATGCTGAGTTCACCAATCTGAGCCACAGCTGGACTCGCCAGTTACTGTGTCACACAACACGCGGTATGTTTTCCGTGTAGCAGAAACTGTCGACGTATTTGTGCAGTTGAGTCGGATGATAGAGTTATGCTGCGCGATGCTCTGTCAGATAGCAACTTCTGTCTGTGCAACTACAAAACACTACAGAAGTCTTCTGTCTCATCAACTGTCACCAAAGAGAAGCAAGCATCGTATTCGTCGAGAAGATTTTTCGACGTGCTCCGGAGCGCCTTGACGGAAGTAGCTGTCGTGGGAGACAAATCGCCTAAACTCTGCACCGGAAGAATGGGTCCATGTGGCACGGTAGTGCTGGTTTCTCTTACTCTACGAAGCGAGACAGGAGAATCATCATCAGTCGAGCAGTCCTTCGTGTCGTAGTCCTCCGTGCTCTCAAACTTCTGCTTTTTTAAGGTCATCTGCTGAATAGGCCCAAATAAATCTTTCTTACCTGTAGTAGGTTCTTGATTCCAAGACTCTTTAGTCCACGACGGGAAGCACTCTCGTTTGTCCCGCCGCCTGGTGCTTCCATCCGCCTTTTAGTCTGTGAACGAGTGTTTTTCCCCAATATATTAAAAGTAGGCAAGGAGGTGTTTCTTACTCCTACGTCGCTTCGAGAGCCTGCAAACGAAAGGAAGGGCCCGGAGTCCACCGATACAGAGCTAACCGTTCTGCTC
>AVCM01002333.1:0-16088 GCA_000447165.1 Hammondia hammondi
GTGCGCAGCTCGCTTAGAGTTGGCCAAGAGAGGCGGTCTCAGGATGTGTGCATGTAGCAGAGTTTGTCTTGCTGCGATGTTGACTCAGGAGATATTGAGACCATGGGCAAGCGCCTCGCCGATGAGGTGCACGCGCACATTCAGGAGTCTTTTTCTTTGGAGGGCCTCGCGAGGCTCTCCTTTATCGGCCATTCTCTTGGAGGCGTTATCAGTAAGACTCGACGGAGGAGCATCCTGCGTTGTTTTTACTCTAGTTCTTGGTGCTCTGAGTTTCCTAACAGAAAATAGGGCTTCTTTCGAAAGTCACCGTGTTTTGCCGTGGTCACCTCTGCTCATGCGCAGATGCTATTCAGTGTCGGCACTCCACTCATTACCAAATTGAACTCAACAACAAGTGTGTCCTTCCCGACCAGTCGCTGGGTTTTCGCATCGTACACCTTTACCTTGCTAGCTCCGATGGCAGGGAAGCGCGGCTTACCGGCACAGGACAGTGGATAAGAGCAAGATGCCAGAGCGCGGTCCCCGCAGCTCCGTGCATCAATGATCTTTGGGCCTTTCCCTCCTTGAAGACGAGTTTTGTCCCCGAGCAAAAGCCGTTCTCTCTCGAGATCTTGAGGCAGCATACTCAAGTCGTCTGTACGCACTGTAATGCAAGAAGCGTGGTGATTGTTCGATGTGTGCGCACAGTTCGAGCAGCGCTGCCACACCTAATCCGACCGTACGGCAGCCGCTTTTTCCTTTACCTGTCACTGTCTTCGCCTCATTTTGGGTTCGTGAAGAGCAAAAGCCGCCTTGTCAGCCTGGGCGTCTGGCTGCTAAAGAAGTGGCGGAAAAGTGTCTGTCTGCAGCAGTTGACTTTGAGGTAAGGAGAGGCAACATAAGTAGTCAGTGAAGCGTTTGGGCCTCGTTGCTTCTGGAATTGTGGCAGCAATTCCATGGTGACGTGGAGCGCGCACCCAGTCAGTACAGTCAGTCAGTGCAGGTAGTGAGTCGCGGCGTATGTCTGTTCTTCGCGCGTGTGACTGGAAGTCGAGGATCTGGTTTTTCCCATCCCTTGGCAAAGGTACGAAGGGAGACAGCGTGAGGATTCAGAGGCCGAACATGAATGTCGGAGGAAACCGTTGCCTTTAGTCGTGCATTACTTTTGAGTCATGCATCGAATCGGACACCTTCGTTTAGACTGCAGTGTCCTGTTTCGAGAAACACCGTTTCCGTAACAGTTTCGTTTCGTATGGTGCCTCCTTCAGCGACGCGAAAGACTACTCTTCAGCATTTTTGTATCGACTGAGTCGCCGTCCAGGGTTGAGCGAGTTTCAGCACATTTGCCTAGTCGCTTCGTCGCAGGACACCTATGCGCCATTACAGTCTGCCGCGATTTTGCTGCATCAGTCCCGGTCGCACTCATGTGAGCCTCCGGCGTCGAGCCCTGGTCAAGGCAACAAAGTCAGTCCCGGTGTGTGTGCAAATGCCACTGTGTCTCCGCCTGCGTCCGACAAGAGTCGGGCAGCTGCGGAGCCACTCAGAGGGCTGTCTGCGCACTCCGGCGTCCCGTCATGGAAGGACGGGAGTCGAAACAGCGGCTCCATGGGCCACTTCGAAGGTGGAAATGGGGTGCTTCCGCAGGAGGCGTTTGGAAAGATTGACGCGCTTTCACCTGAACAGAACTGCGACAGCGGGGCGACGAAAGGCCAGCAAAATCATGAGAATGCCGACGACCTCGAGGACACCGAAGAGGCGGAGCAACCGACCCGGTGAGCCTACCCTGCGAAGAATAGGAACGAAACGAGCCGTAGTTGTCCGTAAAAAGGACAAGACTGACTTTGGTGACTGCGCACCTATTTTGGCACGACGTGCGAGTATCACGGAGTTTAACGCGAAGGGACATGGACGCCACGTCCTGGGACCGTTTGGATGCTGAGCTTTCGTGCTGTGTTCTTGGACGAATACACGCAGCGCTCTAGATACGAGTCCCTGGTGGGGGGGCAGCAGCAACACGGAGCCTTTGCTGAACACGGGGGTCTCTGTTCGTGGAACGAGAGTGGAATCTGTTGCTTTGGGCGAACTCGGAGCGTTCATTTACTTCAGCTTGTACGTTTGCAAAGCTTTCGCGATGGAATAGTGGAACCGCGGGAGACGGTGCACCGGCTGCGACCGTTTTGTTCATATCGTTCGATACGCAGGCAAAGCCAGGTTGTGGAGATGATGGGCCGCAATTTGCTTGGCAATGTCAATCCGGAGAAGCTCATTCGTCTAAACGTTAATTTCAAAATTGCTGAAAGGTCAAGTTCACAGTTCAGGATAGCTGACCACTGCAGGTCCCTGGTGGCGAGAAACGTCACCATTGTGCTTTTATTTAAAGCGGGCTTCCTTCGAGATGTGTTTTAACACAGTTGTCACTGTATTTGATCTTAAGAACGATTTTATCTGATGGAAGTGAGCTGTTAACTGATGGGCATGTCCAACCATCGTGGGAAAAGTTGTGTATCAGGTCCTTTCATGTTGTGTTGAGCGTAACAATAGAACCGAAACGTAAATTTTCCTCTGGTGCAATGTCGTGTCATGGTGCTGCATCTGCTGGTGTCTGTTGTTGATCTTCAGGAATTTTGACAGCTTTATCGGCCGAGCAGCGCACATTCTTTTCTTGGAGAACCAGACGTTCATGCGAACTCTCTTGCTGAGTCATCCTCACCTGTTCAAATAAGCAGCCCGCTAATCGGAAAATTGAACAGAGAAAAATCAGTCGGATGCTTCGTACGGTCGAACACGGACAGCTGGACGCTCGTAGGTGATAAGAAGAGGATGTACGTCTGAAAGGATAAGGCACCCGCAAAATCTCATGGCGTTCACATAAGGCCTTACTCCAACTGAACATTCTGTCCGGGTGCCACACCTACTTTTGTATCGACACAATAACTTTTGTCCTTGAAAAAGAGAAGTTGTGTTTGTCTGTAGTCGTGGCTGCTGTTGCCGTGTTTCCCAGTTCCGGCAACGCTCCTAGATCGGCGTACCAGTACTTTTGGCGAAGAGCTTGGCACAAGTACGACGGATATTTGACGAAGGTTAATTGAGTACGTAGGGGCTCTTTCCAAGGCGCTCATGGCAGATTGCTGGTGTCGGTGGATGACTTTTCCCTGATGCTGGTAATGCCGGTGGGATCGTGTGAGTAATTAATGTCACGTTAAAAGTTTGCCGGTTTAGTGTGCAAATTTTTGTTCGGCATCGGCCAGAGAATGAGTAGGATTTCTTAGCACAAACTGGTGAATATAGTTGGTTCAACGTGTGCGCTCACCCGCAGATTGTTAACAGAAGCTGTCATTTCGATCCCGCTAGTCAACTTCTCACTTACGCTTCGACAGAAGGATGTGCTTCGGACGCATGCACGGTCGCCATGTTACAGTTGTCGCGGGAACGAAGTATGAACTATCAGTTGCAGTTGTCTTTCGGTTGTCATTTACGCCAGTGAAAAACTCGACGCCTTGCGCAGCCCAAAACGCATGTCCACATCCAAACGTGTTGTGACAAGAACTGGGGTGGTTCTTCCAGACTACGCAACAACAAGCGTTCCTGTAACAAGGGACCTCGGCAGAGCACCGGTTCTCTCAATCGATTCGAGCTCATAGACAGACTAATAGATCTTTTGTCAGGAGCGTGTTTCCTAAATCACTTTTGACGCTCGAGCTCGTCGCAATCTGAAGTCGAAAGTGTACACAGGATCATAGACACTAGAGAACAATACATTGAAAACAAAGTCGCACATACGAGTATATTAATCCCGATAGCTTAAAGTACGGCGGCTGCGCCCTGGATTTTACTAGCTATCGAACTGAGAGAGTCACGTGTAGCCAGTTGAGGAAAAGTGAATCTAGACAGGTGAGGATATCTATTCACGGTATGCTGCGCCGACTGTGATAACTGAGCTACTCACTTCGCGTGTTGCTGCTGGCAAATAGCATAGCTGACACTGAGCGTCTCCCGCGATCAGCTTCCTTCTCAATTCTCGGTTGCGCGACTCAAATGAAAGAGCGTTTCATGCGCTTCCAGAATACTTTAGTAGTCCTGGTAACGTATGTCACATGGACGGTAGAGGGGCTTGTTATATCGCACAGAACGTCGTCTGGCTCAACTGCTTTGTCCGCGCACATCAGCACGGTGACTGTAGCCTGCGTCTTGAAGAGCAAAAGAGATATAGTCTTTGGACAACTAGTGAGTTCGGCCTTGTATGGTATTGACTTTTCGGTATGCAGTAGGTTCTTTATCCATGAATGTATGAGTCTTAACACGAAATCCAGAGGCGGTCGGTACAATTTTTCCCAGCGCAAGGGTAGATGCATGCAACTGTTTTTCAGTGACGCTTTACAGGTGGTTTCGTTTTGTGACCCCTGAGGCAACTTCATTTGAATGAGTAGTCGGAAAACAAAAAGCAGTGTCTCAAAGGCGGCAGTATGTCGAGGTACACGGTATTTCGAAAAGCCAGTCAAGTGCCCGCGGAACAGTTCTGGACCAGCGACAGCTCGACACGGTGTGTGTCTGTCGGAGTACTTTTTATTTCCCCAGCAGGTCCTTCAGTTAATCGCCTGGCATCCTCTTGTGCTGCTGAATCAGGCATATGTGACTTCTAGTCCGCGCATGTTCCTTTTTCGGGGGCACTCGATGTTCGTTGCTGACACAAGTCGGCCGGTTCCGCATGCTAGCGGCGGGCGTGCGAAGCTTGTGTTCCTTTGTGGAAACGGTCACAGCTCCCTGTCTACCTTTCCCTGAAACCCGTGACTATGTCGTTTCACAACTGCTGCATGGCAGTTCATTTTGTTCTGGAACTTTGTTTCCCCTCTTACATGCTGGTGACGGGGATGATGTCTATGCCTACCGGTCGTGGTCGGGGTTGCCCAAACCACGTTTTCTGTCGAGGCTCTTGGAGGACCTGAAGTGACTGCGTGCTCTTCATAGTGCATCTACACGTTCACCAGTTCCTCCTGCCCCCTTAGTTTTCCTCTACACCGATACCACCGTTCATCTCAGGTGGGACCGCGACGGTGCAGTTGCTGCAAAATAGATCAAATAGCGCTACACTCACCGCGAGCTAATAGCCCAGGGTTTGTCAACAGGGCTCATCCCCTCTCTCTTGAGCACGCAGACCACATCACGTACCGAAGAGAGCTATGCCCTTCCACTATTATGGGATCGACCGTCCGAGTGAGGCATGCAGCCGCGACAGCACAAGATAGTGTGTTAACACGTTCCATGGGCGACGAGGGCAGCGATGCACCAACTTCTCCGTTCCCTTCAACCATACGTCTACCAAACATGCAGATGCGTATTTGCCGAGAGGCCAGCGATGCCAGGGGCCGATCGCGCAGCCCGACAGACGACAGTCAAACAGCAGAGGAACGCATCGGGGAGTGGCCGAATGCGAGGCGGAGACGGGTGGAGTCTAGGGGAACGAGCAACTGGGCGGCAGTTTATGGAACAAGCAACACCGCCGATTCTGTGCCACTGTGGGATCAGCTGTCCTCGGGAGCGAGCAGGCGCCCCGTTGTTGTTCCTAGTGGGCAGCCTGCGGCGTTGGCAGAACGGAGCCCCGCCCAAAATAGGGATCCGCCAGATGTCGTGATTGTCACAAGCGACGAAGATGTAGTTGAGGAAGCGTATTGTTTGGACTCTGACGACGACGTCGTGATCACCGGGACGAGTCAAGGTGGGACAAGAGCACCTAGGTCTGAGAGTGTCGCGGGTGCAGATGGAGTGGATAGCCGGCCCTTGAACAGTCAGCACTACAGAATATGGCGCGAGCGATTATCCTCGAGCCTGCCCGTTCAGTCTGGCGCGGCTGGAGAATCTCCCACCTTCTACCCTCTCCATATCACGGACCAGCGATCAGATGTTCGTTCCTTGACTGAAGCCTCCAGTGAGCCCGTGGCGGCCGGTGCCACTGATGGCTGGTCCAGGAGATCCACTGGAACTCGGCCCCGCGACCAGGCGGACGCACGGGCGTTCCTTCGGAGAACACCTGGTCACCGGCAGCAAGGACATGCTTACCATCACAGGGTAGAAGCGTGTCAGACGCCTGGGCTGTTTCAACAGCTCAAAGAAGCGGACCGGTGTCTCGCGCGAGCCCGAGTAACCGTCCAACGTCTCCGACAGGCGGAGAACGAACTTTTCAGAGAGCGAAGAGAACTCGAGCACCGACACAATCAACCGGTGTGGCGGTCCGTTCCCCCATCGAGTGGTGGGACGAACCACCCACTTCAGTGGCGAGCTGCGGAGCTCGCCTCATGGGAACAGCGGCTTGCGTGTGTTCGAGCGCAGGCCGCAGCAGCGCGACGCAATGCTGCTGAAGCAGGCGTTAACGTTCGAAGGTTGCGACGAAGACTTTGGGCTGAAGAAGGGCGACGACGTCTTCACGGAGTCGTTCGACGGGACGGCGTCAGTTTCCCGAACTTAGGAGCCTCGGCACTGACACAAGAATGTAGTCGCCGAAGAACGCGTAGGGATAGGGCAGGTGAAGGTCACAGTCAGCGTGAAGTGCAGGCAGTGGAGGCGTATGCCGTCCCTTCTCCCAGTGATCCGCCCCATGAAAGTCATATTCTTCTTGGGTGGGCGTTGCTTGAGGATGCGGGGTTTTCTCCTTCTGTTACAACTATTTCGGAGGACAAGCTGTCCGATGAGGTTATCTCTCGGTTACCCTGCGTTATATATAGAGAACAAGACACGAGCTGTCAGCTTCGAACCCAAAGTGCAGAGGGAAACAGTGCTGGCAGAGCAAGCGCCAGTGCAGAGACAGGGCATGTTGGTGACTGTAATGAGGAGGATGTAAACGGCTCCGACGGCAACGAAGGTGGACGGTGTGCAATATGTATGGATGCGTACAGAGAGGGTGCTTCTTTGAGGTATCTACCCTGCTTCCATATGTATCATCAAGCATGCATTGATGTGTGGCTGTCCCAGAATGGGCGATGCCCAATTTGTAAGGAAAACGTTTTGTCCTTGATGGAACTTGCAAACCCAGTGGCGGCAGGTGTACCCGTCGAGCACGTCGAGTCACGAGGAATTGCTGTAGAGTAAATCTGTATTGGGCATTGCGTCTAACAGGAAGTCTGTGGGTGCCTTTTTTTACGCTGAAGCTATAAACGATTCAAATTTTCCGAAGTACGAGTCACGCGTGCGTCAATCGGCATGCCATACAATGGCGGCTTTGGTGGTTAACGTCACTTTACCCCTTTTTTAGTTGAACTGCCTTCAGGGCGCTTTTGCCTCCAAGGATAAGCTCCAGACGACTGTTACGTTCTTCTACTGGGGTGCGCGGCAGTGGACCACCAAAAGTGAGACGCGCAGTACCAGTGGATAAGGGCTCGTGTACGTTCTATCGCATATTAGCGGGGAGGGTCATTGAGGCATAGTAGGTGCCTCCTTCGCAGTGCCAGAGGGATGAGCTACTGCCCCGGTAGCATATATCGCGATTTGCAAGAGTATGCACTGTGTTAGTTGCATCTCCTCTCCATGGTTAGAAGAGGAAGATAGAGAACCAAATGCAACTGATAGACACCACGAGAATTCGTGAACATTTACACAGCACCACACCAGAACGGCTCATCCCTGTTACCCTCGCGAGAAAAGCATAATTCGGAACTCCACGGCAACATGACAAGCCTTCCGCTCCGCAGTCCCTCTACGAAATAGGAAGGCAGTCGAATGTTGCCAGTGGAGTTCCTGAAGCGGGTTTTTTCAAACGAGGTGAACTAAGTTGTTTTCCGAGGGGCAGACGCTGCTAGCACATGCTATGGGCTTCAGCGTGCACGCCATAACGACTATAAAGCATGTCTGTTGTAGAACTCTGTTCAGCGAGAGGAAGAAAGTCCTATTGCTTCTGGCCTTCCCCATGGGGTCTCCTCGGTGAGGACTAGATGAAGTGCTGGCGCATAGCACATCTCGCTCCGCTCTCCAAAAAAGCAACACATCCAAGTGTCACGGTCGTTCTTGCTATATCTCTGAAAAGCTGCCGTACCCTTGCGTAGGAAATTATCTCGGAGCTGCAATTAAGCGAATTTAGCATATTGTCGACCACAGGTACTACTTTTACGTACGGCCAAAAATCAGAATCCACTCGATATGGTAAACCTGCAGTACAGTACCATGTTACATGCTTGCTAATTGCTATCGGAAAATTGCAATTTTCAAATGCCTTGTGCACGATCTCTTTCCCAAAGGTACATACGTCGTAGATCATCCTTCGACTTGGCAAATGCCCAGAGGACGTTCTTGGGAAAGTGTCGCGCCGAGAATGGGTTTGTAGTTTCACCTTTACAACGTGGAGTGCGCCAGTCTAGCAACGATGAGAAAAGAGCTTGATCTGCATACGTAGGTCAGTGCAGTTCCGTTTTCTTCAGTTGTCAGTAGTCTTCCGCATGAACATGTGTGAGATTGTGGACACCTTTTGATTGGCGACGCTGCGCCATGAATTCTTATCAGTTGAACGGGCAAAAAGGTACAGCCGAGATGGCTCTATGCGCTTTATCACGCGTACACTGCCTGTGCACAGACCATGCCACACTATAACACCGCATGTCAACGGCCAGATACGATGACCCGCTACTACATCTCGCGGGTCTCGTGAGCTACCTGCGTCCGAGGTACGGAGAGGGCATATGAACAAAGTTGAAACAGCGGAAAAGATGAGACCATGCTGAGCCAAGTATTAATGCCTCGGACGACAGCTATTTGGGCAATCCCGTATTCAGCCAAGACACATCTTCGCTACAAAACACAGCACGGACACACTCGCTTTCTTCCCCAGTTTACTCCTGAATACAGTTTGTAAAAGGCCTGAGGGCGTTGAAGGGCGTTGCCAGCCGCCACAACGCCAAGCTTGTAATGTTCAGCTGGCAAAATAACGGTTTTTGACTAACAGAACCGAGCGCATACTCATGAGTAGCGCAGACACCAGAGAGGCAATTGCACTAGGCCCAACTCAACGATGCCGCGTCTGCCGCCAGTCAAAATCCCTGCCCTCCTGCATCTGTGTACACACTCGAATCCGAGATTGATTTGTTGAGGAGGCTGCTCCTCTGGCTTGAGAGATAGCCACGTGGGATCTCTCAGTTCCTTCTCAGAATATTTTTTCAGACATTTCTTCTCATTCAGACCTTTCGCAAGTCGCATCCACCACCCTTTGGCGAAGGCCACTGGCAGTAGATGTTTCACTGTGTCCTTCATCGCCCTGTTCTGCTCCGACTCTCGTGCGATGACTCGCGCCTGCGTCTGCGGAAAAAGCGACAGATGCTGCTTTCGCCGCTGCAGAGGAGGCCGCAGAAGCAGCAGCGGCGACAACCTCACGCGCAGCTCTTGCTGCTGTGGGCAAGTCGAGAGAGGTCGGTGAACACGACTCAACATATTTTGGAGCCTGGTCCTCCCGTTCCTTAACCATGTCTTTTGGAAGCACGGATTCGGAGGCAGCACTCGAACACATGGCTGCAGCGTCCGCGGGCGTCATAGAGAGCGGGAGATCGTGCACACTCCCTTTCTTCTCTTCCAGCACCTGCGCGCCAGATTTTGAGATCGAGGGAATCGTCGGGGTGTCCGAAGGTGATGAGGAAGGGCGGCGACGCGTGAGACCTGATTCGTCAATCTGCTGTCGGGACTGCTGGTCCTCGAACTGGAGCGCATGCTGGATGAAGGCTGCGATGCGGTCGTAGTAGCTTTTACCTCCAATGGCCCACTCCCAAGTGTCATTGTGACCTCCGAGAGGCACGTCTTCTTTCTCCTTGAGTGGAGACGGGCAAAGCTGATAACAACATCTCCGAGAACCAACGTGACGTTGAAAAAACGGTATGTAGCTTGACAGCACCACAGAAGTTTTGTTACGATCAAACAGATGACAGTATGAGACTTCACAGAAACTTCACCACGCTACAGAGTCGTCGGACCAGATATGTGTAAAAGCATTCCCACGGTCAGTGGAAATACTCACGAGATTTACGACAAAGTCGTGTGCCTACAAGGCGATGCCAGATGACAACGCACACACCGACGGTGTTGTTCGTACTGCAGCAGCTAACTTACTCTCTCTTGTGAACTATCATTTAAGTATCTCAAAGGTGTTTTCTCCTCATGTGTTAGGAGTGGCGGCCGCGGTAGTACTTAAGGGGGTGCGACAATACGCGTCATGTTCTGACTCTCCAGAGATTAATTCCACTGTCTTTCCTTACTTCGAAAAGTTTTTTCATGTGACGTGTTGGCACGAGCTCATCTTTCTGCCCACTGATGAACAAGATTGGCAGACGGAGCCTCTGAATTTTCTCCCCATTGTCCATGTACAGTCTCTGAAAACGGAGAGCACACAGCACGCGGAAGCTCGTCATTTTTCCCACTCTATACGTTCTCCTGGCTGCAGCAAGTTGATGCTTGTTCTGTCAGATGCCTGAGTCTCCTGTTGTATAATGGCTGAAAGTGCTGTTGCACACTTACCTGCAAGATTCTCACAGTACGCTGGAACGGCCGAAGGAGTGGAAAAACTACCCAGACCATATCCAGTAGTGAAGTGAAGGTATTCTCCACAATGACGCCTCGAACCTGAAAACAATACGAATCATGCAGCGGGTGATGACATAAGTGGCCGTATGCTACAACTCCTCTTGCAGCAAGTTGTCCTGATTTGTGAAAGCGTGCCCTGCTTCCTAACGCCAGCACATGTCGTTCGTTTTACCCACCTGATGAGGTCTCTGCACCGCTAGGTCAATCGCAACGGCGCCACCAAGACTTCGTCCAAAAAGGAAGATCTTGTTTGCATCGATACGTAGCTCATTTTGCCTCTCGACTAGCATATCCAGGGCTGCTTCACCATCTCGGTAGACACCAGCTTCTGTCGGCGATCCCTCACTAAATCCGTATCTGCAATGTGCAACACATAAGCGAGCCGTCCTGGGTGTGAACGGGCCTCTTTCACACATCAGCAGGTTTGTCGCTGCACTGTTGATGTGAAACACTTTCAGCATCTAGCAGCGACAGGGGCGCGTGAACTAAACGAAATAATTCCTGGCGCAGCAGCAACTGACATTTTCACATACGCAGCTCGAAAGTCTCGATGTTCCACAAAGCACTAATCCCCGTGGCATCCCCGAAAAGAAACCTGCATCCCTTTGTCACACCCCTATCTGATCGCCTGTTATCTTCTCCGTAAACCCGAATCCGTCTACACAAGGTTCCGGTACGAAGTACTCAGCTCGACTCAGGCTATTGTGGCATTATAACCTTAAAGCTTCAGTTTGCTTCTCGCTTGTTGGACCTTACCCACGATACGAGACGATCAGGACATTTACGCCGACATGCTTATACAGAAGCTCGACATTTGGCAGCCGAAACCCGACATCTGTTCAACAAGCAAAGACGGAACATATTGAAATTGTGACTTCCCGCACAATGAAGAGAGACAAAACTACTCCTCGCAATACAAAATTGTTCCGCAGAACGCATGACCCTCAATGTGAGCGTCTGGCGCTAGCTTACTTCCGGCATTCCCGTGGAAAAAGATCAAAGTGGGTGCATGAGCTGCAACTTGCGGCAGCTTCTGTTTGATAAGCCAACAATGGAGCTTCACGCCATCGACCGTTCTCAGCCATAGCTCCTCGAAGGGTAAACCCCGCTCAGCAGGGCTGCGGAGTCCCTTGGGGTTCTTATCCGGTGTTTCAAACCCCTGTGGCACCCCCGGATAGAAGAGCAACTTTTCTTGAAAGTACCAGAGAAGTACTACCATACAAAGGAGTATGAGTCCTCCTACCCAGGTCGCCCGGGCGGCAAACCCAGCGATGGCTAGGAATATGGATGCGGCAGGATTCGCCGCTTCCCCAGAACCAATCTCGCCACTCTCCATTTCCTACGAAGAAAGGAAAGTTGCTCAGAGCAAAACGATTGGCTTGCCAGAAAGCGTGCAGAGAGCTTTCGGAAGGGAAGCAGAGGCACGTAGGCGACACTCAGCAAGCTGGGCGCATAGCCAACAACGTGACCCACGAATCCAGTACTCCTGTCTAGAGCTGCATAGCTCTGACCGTTGGGGCCCGACTGTTGTACCGTCTTCAGCCCCAGGAGAGACGCCTTCTTTCAAAGAATGTACCATCAATGGAGAGGGCTCTCAAGGAAAGGCATAGACATCGGTCGCCGCTGAGATTCCGGTCTTCACACTGAAAACCACTGATAATGTTGGGTCGAAGCCCTCCTTTCACCCTCCTTCGGCTACATACATAGACAAGGCACTCGGGTCCATGAACCAGTACGCCGTGGTTCCAACCAAGGAAGTTACGCAAACGGGAGATTTTCGCCAACAAATGCTGTTAACCGCCTCCAACTCGCACTCTTCCATGCTTCATTGGTACCAGAGGCATCGAACAGGCAGGCGGCAGCGGTAGTGTGCGCTTTTAGGCCTTGTTTGAGGAAAGGACAAGAACGTAAAATTCATAAACGGCAGAGAGGAGTCGACACGCATTAGCATGCCTTCCACAGTAACTTTATTTTTGAAGAGAAGGCAACATCCGTAGCCTCCAATGCACAAACTCTTCAGCAACCAGACGGTGGGATCGTTGACGCCAAGTCCGCTGATAGGGCGAGCATGCGGAGAACTGGCCGATAGAGTGAGGGCAGCGTCTAGGTGCGATTTGCACCGCGAGCGACCTGGCGGCGGCCATTTCCTCGCGTCTCTTCCTGAGAGTGGATGCTACGTTACCTGAATCTTCTGTCCTGGCGCGCCGGTAAGCAGAATTAAGTATTTTTGAGGCTCATGGTTTGAGTTTTCCGAGTTCACGTAATAGCATGCGAGGGGACCACATTAGTTGTGAAATGTCCTGTGTTAGGACGTGACATAACGCACCGAGCCTTTCAGCACTCTAGTCGAGGTAGTCACTACGCGATGCCCGCGCACGAGACCGCAGTGGGCAAAACACGAGGGAAAATGTAGCGGGGAGTGGAGATATCCATCACTAGTGAGGGACGCTGCAGCAAAATCCAAACTTCCTATTCAGTGTCCACGATTCGCGTCCCAGTTGCGTGTTATTTCCCAGCGTAGGTTGCACCGGTAGAGAAGGGGGAGAGTTGGCCCGACTGGGCACCGTGTTCAGGTGGTGTCTTGCTTGTGATGCAGTTTTACCTATAGACGTAGCCGGGGAGATGAAAATACTAATCTTCCTTTTGTCCGCACTCACGAAGTGACCTGTTCACATGAGCACATGTTTGGCTGCTGATCTTGGGGGAGTCGCTACGGAGGAGGGGCTCCGATAATATTGACGTCGAATTGCCGCGGTGTGTGGCGTCTTTATATTTTATGTACCCAGTATGGTGTAATCGTGGTTGACACAATGGTAGACATAGCCAGACGAAGAGAAAAAACAGTCTGTGACGTCATGTGTATAGGGGACAGCACATCACTCTGTATGTTGCGGAGCTGCTGTGTGAAAACCTTTCTAGCAACGTTCCAATAGTAGATACGGATACCGAACGTAAGTACCGTGTCGGTAGCACCACAGCACGCCAGTCGCATGTACGTACACGGGAGCTTCGGACTGGCCAACGTGGCTCGAACTGGGGTAAGGAATCTCAGCGGTGGGAATATAAATCGTTGAGTGCAAAAAACTGATGCCATCGAACGATAGCCGAACATTAACAATGGGAAAGTCTAAGATACTAGTCGTGGTGGTAGTTGCAATATGCTTTGTGCCCTTCAACCTCGGTGTCGCTTCGATGGTCGACCGGATGTATGTGCCTGGTACAGCAATCGCCCCCAGCGGCTTCCTTGACAAATACGACTATAAGCTGCGGCAGTTCGCGAAGCTTTTTGGTATGATGGGCACAATTTTCGATGCAGAGACTCAAACGTTGTTTATAACAACACTTCAGCTAACAGTTCGACTGGAAAATTATTGAAGGAAGTCGTTGAGGACCTGGCTGCATACCCAGCGAAGAAATTCGGCGTTGACATCGATTCGGCGGCGGCAATGCGGCAGCCAGTTTACTACCCCCCACCGCAGGCTCCAGTTGTCAAAGGTAACCTGCTTGCTTTGTCAAGAGCTGTGCTACAGAGATAGACTGCTTCTCCAATTTCAGCTTACCGAAGCCCTCTCGAGGGGCTGTCCACGGGGTCACCGCAGGTATGGAGTTCCCTAAAACTCCTAGCATATTCTTGCCTATGATACATCCATCACAGCAAAGCTCAGTGATACTGACGGCATATTTATCAGCACTTACCATTTTGGCACTAATACCATTCTCCCTCTTCGCCGTTTTCGGTACGAGTGCCTCGGGAAAAGTCTTTGTTTCTGATTCCTGACCCCACCAGTTTTCAGGAGGTGCTCAGAACATGGTTGTATATACGTGGTGTGCCATAATAGGTATACAGTCTGGTCTCTTCTCTATTATCGGCTCAATACATGACGCTCCGCTCAGGATATGCTGTGGCTACTCTCACACTGACCCTATTCTTTGGTCTGGTTGCGCCTTGGATGCTGGTCATTCTCTCCATAGCACTGGGAGGTATAGGTTCAAGTATATATACTACTTGTACCGAGAGAGTTATTTATCAGTTTTCAGCCATCGGAGCGTACACAAGCTACAAGAGACCAACCAAGGAATTGGTGTATGGGATCACATTTTTCGCTTGTCTGGTAATTTTCCCTAAATGAATTCCCCATTACAGGCGTTGCAAGGTCTCATCAGCTTGCAGGTGCCACGATGTATAGTCTTCTCGCGGGGGTTCCGTTCCCGCAAGTTAGCCCAGCATTCTGTGGTATGAACAATCAAATCCTCTTAAAACACTGTTCCCTCACCAAATTGTTCTCCCTAGGATTGGCGGGTCTCATATTTGACACCGGTACGTCCCTTCGAACGCAGCGGGACACCTGTGCGCCAACGGAGTTATTTCAGGTTTTGCCGGCAAGAACTATCTGATTCTAAAACTCCTCTATCTGGCCTTTGTTGTCATAATTGCCGGTCTATTGTACTTATCTATTCCATCATACGTACTTGCGAAGGAGCCACAAACGACCGAAGAGCGTGAATTCGCCATGTATGGTTACGTCGTGTGCTTGCAAGCCAATCGTGGCCTACTGAGTTATTCGTTCATTCAGGACATGCACCAGGTATATTGTCTGCTTTGTATGCGCATGGATTGTCTCCGGCGGCATCATGCAGGTACGTTTAACTGACGCGGACTTTGTCCTTTGACCACATACGACCATTTCACTTCAGCTGCTGTACCTCGTGGGTGCTGCATTCAACCCGCTGGGTAAACCACTAACAGACTTCCAGCCCCCTTCATCAACCACAAAGCTGATGCAGATCCTTCTTCTACGTTTTTCGTCCCGAGTCAATTCCGGCTAAACACATGGGAGACTTACGTTGCGCTAGCCAGTAAGCTGAAGACAAGGCATTACGCATTCAGTCGGTGTATGACGATGAACTTTTAGCCTGGCTTGGTATCACATACGCGTTCGTTCAATTGCGCAAGCAGTACGAACAAGGTACGACTAAGTTCCACTACTAAATCGACATTAAACATGCGTGCCTTTCCTTCAGATACCAGATTTGATCCCCACCTGATCTCTCAGGAGGTGAAGGAACAATGGAAACGAGTTACGTCCCAGTAGAGTCAAGAACCTCGTGCCTGTGTACCCTGTGTACATCGTAGGGGCATAACCGCTGCCTTCAGCGGTATCCCTGCTCTCAGCAAACGGGTCTCTTTGACTGGATGCGTCAGGTCTTGTTTTGGATTAGACACAATGGATTTCTGACACATTCAGACTCTTGCGTAATCTTAAGCACCCAGCTATTCGGCGACAAGCTTGTCTTTACGTCCCCTGCATGTAGTTATCAAATACAAATGCTACACAGTGGAGCGTTTGTGACACAAATTCCTGCTTTTAGAGGACCAGTCGCTCCTGCAAGGCACTATGTAGCAACTTTCACATCAGTTTGGCTGTATTAAGCAGTCTGGACCAAAAATGAGGCTTGCTTAGGTATTCACTGGCTACAAGCGGTGAGGTTGCGACGCTTCATTGTCGACATTGCGTGTGGCCCAGTGCGAATTTCCTGTACGGTCTTCGTGACTGCCGCTCTGA
>AVCM01002335.1:0-10792 GCA_000447165.1 Hammondia hammondi
TCAATCGACTCGGGGGGGGGTGCAGCTTGGTACACTCTATTTTACATTCCCGCGCATTAGCTCCAACGAGCGCCGCCAGTGATTAACTTCACACATATTTGGGACATTCAAATCTTACTGGGATCCCCGCAGCAGCGTTCAACACCGAGCAAGTAGCCAGCCTTCTGTGCTGGCAAGCAGCTTAAAGCGATTTTCCCGTGCTTGCTCCCAAGCGTGCATGCAAGAAAACATGCGATTTTGGCTCAAGCGAATTTCTCTCGATAGTGTTATGTTACTGTGCGTTCCAATCGAGGATCTCTTCACAAAAGTGTGACATTGTCAAGTGACGGATGTATTTTCGAGTTACTCTTCATTCTCGTGTATGCTGCTACCGCTCTAGTAGGCCTCTCGACCATCGTGGGTGAATATGGGGACAGCAAAAGCATCCGGCGACGAGGGGGTTTCCCCTTCGCGTCAACCCAGCCAACCGGAGATCGAAGTGACGGTATGGGATGGCGATGAGGAGCAAGTTGTATCAGGAAAGAAGCAACGGAAGCCCATCGAGAGGCGTTCCCGCAGAGCGAGCAGTTCTCCTTCAACGTCGACGTCGTTCCAGCGCCATGAGAAAATCGCATCACTCAAAGTACGCAGGGGAACAGTCGACTACACTAAGCGGGGGGAACGGTTGATAACCCGCTTGTCTTCGCCAGATTTGCGCGGACCGTGGGTGTGAAGAGTCATTTCCAGTCCTCTCCCCTGTGCGTGTCGGCTGCTCTCGACAGGGTCTATGGAACAAAAAACTCAAGGGACGGCTGCGAACACAGCAGAAGCTGAACGATGAGGCCACGCGGCGACTACGGACTACTGAGCTCATGCTTTTTGAGGAAGAAGGGTAAGCGATCAGGTGGTTTTGAGAATTGCTTTTTAGTCCATGTTGCCGACACACGGGTGCAACACTCTTCTTGCCTGCGACACCATTCTTGCCTGCATTTACAGCGGACTGCTGACCGAGGGCTTGGAGAAATCGTACGCTATTCCACAGGCAGACATCGTCAAGGAAACAGACCTGGGAACTAGAGAGAAGGTAGGCGTAGTGGAAACGGCTCCGGTGGAATGTTCACGAGTAGACAGTCCGTCGCTGTGAACATCATAGGAGCTAGCCTTATCCGGCCTTGCTTGTTTGCGTTGTCGCCGGAAAAGCAAGGAGATGAAAGTTTTCTCTGTGAGACTCGACTCGGTCAGCATTTAAGTTCCTTTCGACAGGAAAAGTGATACTACTCCTCCGTGAAATGTAGCAAGACTCGGGGCTTAGATGGTGAGTGTCTGGATAGACGATGAGGGAGTCTTCTGGAAGAGACAGAGACTGGTATTGGACCACACTGTTTCATTCGATAGTTATTCAGGTTGCTCCAAGGGGTAAGCGAAGCCTCACCCCCTCTCAGGGTGGCACTGCCGCTGGCGGACGGTCCCCGCGTGTTTCTGCTGCAGAACGACAGCCACTGCGGCTGTGGGATGCTGTTGGTGGAAAGACCTGTGTCCCGTGAATTTACGTTGGAAGAATCCCTCAACCCGTGGGAATGTTTGCGCTTCGCTAATTTCACTGGCAGTTAGTTGCTGCTTGTCATAGTGGTCTTGGTATCTCTGTGGGTCGACTCGTGCAGCTTCGGCTTGTTTTGTCCTTTTTCTCTCCTTGCTGCAGATCCTCTCCCTCGACCTCCCCTTCGGCCCCTACGCGGTGGATTTCTCTCGAAACGGCCGGCACATGCTTATCGGCGGGAAGAAGGGGTCTTTGTCTCTCCTCGACTGCCATACGTTTCAGCCGCTGTGTGAAATAAACGTACGTCTCTCGATTCAGATTCTGTTGTCGGTGCACAGAGACCATATCCGCAAAATGCTAAGGGACAAGATGGGGGGAGCTGCTGGGATCCTCCGAGGGGACCAGAAAAGTGGTGCACTGCTGGAAGTGAACCGGCGACGCATAACTAGCTCCTCGAGGCGCATTTGACCATTCTGGATTCAAGTAACATTTCACACTGCGCGGGCCCTCGGAGGGAAACGGGAAAGCCTGCAGAGTCGCGCGGTCACTTTGCACCGCCACCTGTGACTGTGCGGTCGCGCCTCTCGCTTCCTGCGTCTCTTCTCCTTGCAGGTGAAGGAGACGGTGCGGGACGTCCAGATCCTCCACAACCACACAATGTGGGCGGCAGGTATGGAATCCAGACAACCGTGGAGCCATGGTGCTTGGGTTTCTTCTCCAGACTGCGCGAAGCAGCGTGCTTGGGGAAATTCTAGGCGACATTTCGCGTAGCTTGGGATGTGTTTGCGTATGGTGCAGGCATGTCACGCGATTTCCCTGTCTTGTTAATTCGTTCGAGCTTTCCGCTGAAAGGGTTTCTGCTGAACAGAACTTTCCTCGAGCAAGCCAGTCTTCTAGGGTTAACCTCCAAGGCTGGTGAGGTGTGCCTCTTCACTTTGTGGTTGTGGCTGCAGCTCAAAAAAAGTATCTCTACATCTACGATCAGCAGGGGATCGAGCTCCACTGCCTCCGAGATCACATGGTAAGACGACGGCGGGCTTTCTGGTTTGGCCAGGAGAAAAGAGAGCAACCCTGATCCAGACTGGTAACAAGCGCTTGTCGAACTTCCGGTCTCTCATATGCATATGCACACATACATGTTTATAGATGTAGATGTGCATGGAAGAACAGTGCGGGCAAGTTTTTTCCAGGGGGGTGTTTCGCGGCACTAAAGAGGTGGCGAATGATGGTCATGGCGTGACCCTGTGAGATTCGTAAGAGGAACTGCGTGCGAGAATTGGAAACGTCAGCAAGGCATACATCGATTTTCTCGGATTCGTGTAGCGGATGAACGGTCATGGTGACCTTGCTCTTCTCACAGCTTACCCTCTGGTAAGGTCGTGCGCTGGTCCCGCCGTCAACGAAGGAAGAAGTGTGGATGTTCTTCCATGTTGTTGCAGATGACATACCGAATGGATTTCCTTCCTTACCACTACCTTCTCGTCTCTGTCGGCGAGTTTGGTGAACTTGTGTGAGTTCCGAGAACCAAAGAACTCTCCTTTATGCGGGATAGCCAGGGTTGCATGCAGAGCTGCCAGCCTTGGGGCGAAGTCACTTTGTTCACAGTCAACAGCTACCGCCAGAACAAATAGCCGATTAGTGCTGATGGATGACGCTTGCAGCCGTTTTCTGTTACTCAAGGCGCCCCATTCCTGGCAAAAAGCGAACCACTTTCCTGTCTAGTCCACTGGAGTAGAGAACTGGAACAGCTGTGGCGGCTACCCATCGCGGAGACACTGGCTTCCCTCCTATCTCTGGTGGCTTTTATTGGATTTTCGTGAACTTTGGCACCTTCTCGACGCCGACTTTCTCAGTCAATTACGCTTAGCTTCGCGTGCGCCTCTCCCAGAGCAAGAATGGCCGATTCCCCTGTGTGATTGCGCGGACAATCGCCACAGGGGGCCACAGCAAACGTCATGTTCCGGTATGTTTCTCTTTTCTGGCTGTGTGTGCCACCATGGCTGGAAACGTGTGTTCGTTTCTGCATGCTTCCAGCTACCGAGACATCTCCACAGGCCAAATTGCGGCGCGCCACAAAACTCGGCGAGGCCCCTGCGACTGCATGCGTCAGAATCCCTCCAATGCAGTCATGCATCTCGGGCACATGAAAGGAACTGTATCGCTCTGGACACCGAACCTCGGAAAGGCAAGTTGGACGTTCTGGGCAGGGGTCATGCATGCAAGGATTGTCGAACTCCCGCACTCAAGCCCCTGGCTTCCGAACACGTGGGCGTGCTTCTGGAGAAACGTGGGGGGCAGAGAAGGGAGTGAATTGTCACATGTCGGCCGATGACTGCAGAGGTGGACTGAACGAAACAGTAGGTGTCTTTGTGGTATATCTCAGGGAGGAAAAACTGAACGCATAGCGTGTAGAACACAAATTCTCGGAAGAGTTGCTTACCCTGTCACCTAGAAGTGCATTCCGTTGAGCAGGGGAATCCCGACTGCGATCATCTTCCCTGACGGCATGCCCAGCTCGTAAACAGTTAGATAGTGCGAAGGGTGCAGCTGGTGCTGCAAACTGTTACAGCGTTCTAAACACGAGCGCGAAATTGTTTGGGCCGTTCGCCTCGCGGTTTGTGTGCCTGGATATGTTTTCCTTCAGCCCGCCGTCGAGCTCCTTTGCCACAAAGGCCGTGTAACAAGCCTCGACGTGTACCGTGACTACATGGTGACTTCAGGTGCGAGAACGCTTTCCCGTGGTTTGCTGTGGCTTTCCCGCACTCTTGAAGGATGGCAGCGGCGGGGGCTCAAATCGTTCTTGTCTCTGTTTCGTGATCAAGAAATTTTCCAAGCTGGGTGCACCAGCTTGCCAGCTCATCGCGCTGTTTGCTTGGCTTGACTCTCATGGCGGAGGCACAGACATTGCACAGGATCAACGCTTGTTATCTCACTCGCCTCGCGGCTTCCAGCGGTGACGGTTGTGTCTAACGCAGGCGAGGATGCCGCGAGATGGTTCAGCTGGTAGTCCGTCAACAAGCTTGAAATGCAAACGTTATTTATGCCTGTAAATGGATATTCACCGTGGCTCGTGCCCGTGGTACTCATGACGTGCTGTCGGATTTACCAGTCCAGCGCATTTGCGGGATAGGCCGAATCCCCGCGGTATGACAGTCTGCTTCCCGCGCTTCCACGCCTGTGCGGGGTCAGGTTTTCTTGTGTGTTTCAACATGTCGTTCTTATAGCAGGGAAACCACGCAGCTTGCTGGGGTTACTTAGAAACTCTCCATGGGGCTCCTGTTTTCCTGCGATCAGCAGCTCATTGGAAACTGAGGAAAGAGTGTGTAGATCTCAGCTGCTGCGATGGTGTCATTTTCTCTCAGGCGTCGATGGCTCTTGGAAGATTTGGGATCTGCGAACTTACAAGCCTCTTCACTCGTTCCAGTATTTTGGATCGCCCCCGTCGTCAGTCCGATGGAGTCAAACGGGCATGCTCGCGCTGGGTTTCGGCTCTCATGTTCAGTTCTGGAAGGATGCGTGGAGCACACCAAAGCCGAGGTCGCCGTACCTAACTCAGCACTACGACAGCAAGGTAAGGAGTGGTTGTGCTCGGCTATGTCCAAGATGCAATTGAGGACAAAGGAAGACCCATGCTCCATCGGGAAACGTTGCGTGACGAGTTGCTACGCCAGAACGCGGTACTCAGACACACATGCTGTCAGATTCTTTCTTGATACGAAGGTAAATGGCTTCTGGAAGTACCGAACACTTTGCATCCATGACAGCTGGGCACAACGTTCAGTTGCGAAATAGATCCCGGGCATCATTCTGGGAATGACGTCGAGAGACCAAGCACAGTTCCTGTCTCGACAGAGTGACGCGAACTTTCTGCCATGCTGGCAGTAACTCTGCGCAGCTGCTGCAGACCTTTACTGCATCGAGTGACGTCTTCTGGTGCGAGATGCCTTCTGCAGAGTTTTTTTTATCGGGTCCAACCGTGGTTGTCGTCCACAACGCGAACTCTCGGATATGAATCACGTGGTGCGTCTTTTTTCATTTGTGCAGCAAGTGGAGAGTCTGGCGTTCCGCCCTTTTGAGGATCTCTGCGCCGTGGGCTTGACCACGGGAATCGACACGATCGTGGTGCCTCAATCTGGCATCGCAAACTTCGATACCTTCGAGGCAAATCCTTACGAAACGTCTGCGGTAAGCCAGCAACGACACAATGCTATGCTGGGTACACACCAATTTCGACCTCGTCTTCTGGCACCGCTTCCCTTTGATATGACACGCACTAAACACTTGCCCAGTCGCTGGACCGACTCGAAAAATGACCCGCTGCCGGGAGGCGGGTTCAGGCTCGATGCGTTCTTCCAGAGGCCGATATGGACACTCATGCGGACTGGTTAGCTTGTTGCTTGCAAGTGAAACTGAAGAAGTGGTCAGGGGCTGTCAGCAAATGCTGCTGTGTGAATCCAGATTGGGTTTCTGATTGTCTCTTCATGTGGCTTCTGCAGCAACGGCGAGAACGCGAAATCCATTCCCTTTTGGAGAAGTTGCAGCCGGACATGATCACGGTGGACAAGTCCAGCCGTGTGGGTGCAATTGACAGCGCGCCTCGTGCTGTTCTGATCGAAGAGAAGCAACGCGAGATGGCTGGTAAGTTAACATTGTTCGTCGCCTGTCGTGGACATGCAACGCTGTTTTTGCTGTTCCACGTCTGCTTCTACCGTCGTTTGAGGCTGTTGAGACACGGATAAAACGGCACAGTCTTGCAGAACTCTCAGTGTGAGTACATGAAGCGGTATCGTTCACACTGAGGAGGGAGTGTTGAACACGGACACGGGACTGTACGCTGTGATGTGCCGCATTTTGGCATGCTGACTGAAGCATCATCTACTGAAGTGCTGTCGTATGTGTGCACAGGGGTTTTTAGGCTTCTAGAGAGGAATAGAGGCTTTGTGTTTGGGACGTTTTCATGATAAACACGGCAGAACACGACGGTCATTCCAGGAGCCATAGAGAGCTTCTACGTGTGAAAGAGCAAAGCATCTGCGGCAACACACTCGAATACTAATGATTTGTGTTTTCCTTCAGAAAAAGCCGAGATGAAGAAGACCAAGAAGAAGACAAAGCAGCGCGGCAGAAACACCGCGGCTAAGGTGCAAAAGGTAAATTTTGATTTACACAGGCGCGTGTCCAGCGCCGTTTCGCGGAGTGGGTAACGACGGATCGCCAGTGTGAACCACTGCTAGGTATATCGTAGGCTGCTGTTCGTTTTATCGGACAATGTGTCCACTCGCAGGATGTACTGATAGCTTCTCTTTTGTGGCAGTTATGCTAGTAAAAAAGTCGCTTTTCCGTGAATTGACAATCAAAATGTTTTCATCGCAGTGTAGTGTGCGCCGCCTTATCTTTTCCTTATCAGAAGGCGGTTCTGCAGTACAACCAGAAGGTTCGGACTCTCACGGCCAAGAGGCTGGAACAGGCGAAGGCGGAGCAGAAGGCCAGCAAAAGTACAAAGGACGACAGAGAGCAGTCCTTCAGTGCGTTGGACAGGTGCGTCGTCGAATTGTTTTAGCTACAGAAAAGACAGTCTGCTCTTAACTGCAGCGTTTCAGTTCTCTAAACACATCAGCGCTTGTAATTCACTGGTGTCTAGACAAAAGCTCCTCAAACAGCCTTTCATGTTACCCTCGTGTTCTGTCACAAGGGCGTTTGCACTTCACCCTCACGCGCGCAATTTTCAGTTCGAGATGTATTGTTTCTGAGGTTATGCTTTTTCGCACGTGTTTCGCTCTTCTGTTTGCACAGTACAACACACGACAATTATGCCTAAAGCCTGTGTTCGCAACTCACAAGGAAGCGTTGCTGAGCTGTCACGGGGTACGGAGTGTCACTGCTACGATTGCCGATAAGAGGAACGAAGACTGTATATGTGCGGAATCGAGTGAGAGTATACTAAAACCGAATTGCAGGTCGGTGTCACGTTTGTGTGTTGGTGCGAATGTAACATGTTTGCTCCTTGCAGGTTTCGAAACAGAGAGAAGGCGTCCTACAGCTGAGGAGCACGCTACCAGCCACATGGTACAGAACTAAACTTGTGCAAGCCAGTCGTCTTCTTTGCTAGAGTTTTACATGGAATAGGTCCAGCCTTTGTTTCAGTACAGCAGCAGTCTGGGCACTTCATGTTCCACCATGGAGGCGAACTTTGTGGACGTGTCTGCGTTGCCTCTTTCCATTGTACGGCCCAGACATCAGAAAAGCGGTTGAAGAAGGGGAGTCCTGTTGTCAATTTGGACGTGTTTTTTACCGACCTCCCTATCAAGGGATTGAAGAACCTGCAACTACGCGACTGAACCCGCACCATTGTTTCTGTTTCCTGGACAGTCTTGCTAGGGCGTTTGGTACGTACATTTCCAAGCGTCCCGTCTACCCGTCTCGCTCTCCCACGAGGCACACGAGACAAAATTTCCCCCGAACGTTGGGACCCCGGTTGCGTGTTTGTGGAGGAAAACTGCAGGCGATCAGACGGCTTCAGCTTCTGTCCGCAGAGTTTTGGCGGAAATTCACAGCCCTTATAGATGATAGTAGCCCATGTACTGGAATCATCCCATGTAGGCTCACCCGAAAAACTACTGCGCATCGGTGTGGAAAGCTGTCTCCATCTTACTTGTAATTTGGCCCAAAGTGCACACGACGAAAAAGGGTGTTCACATTGCAAACCTGTATGCAGCACGGAAAACTGGATGGAAACGACACATCGCACGAAGTGTTGTTGTGTACATTCGATGACTGCACACGACTGAAAAACGCAAGAATCTGAACGGGTAAAAAGAACGACGCACCGCTGCGCTGCACGTGCAAATAAATTGCCTCTGATCATTTAACGGGGTTCACCTGCTTCACAAAGTTGCCGTTTGCTGCGCCCTGCAAACTGGAGAAAAGTATAGAAAAACACCCTCTAGTCTTACCAAAACTCTCCTTCACTTTCCGCCTGTCACGAAGTGTCTCCGATTGGTCACTGTACCGGTCCATTCCCGGCAGTGGCCAGCCAGATGCTTTTTTGCACTGCGACATTCGTTCGCGGCATTGGAAAAACAGAAAGACGGATTTTCGAGCTCCACAGAGCATGCATCCCAACCACTATTTCCCATCGTTTTTCCCCACCGCGTCGCCACATCGGCCGGGGACGCTGAAAACGCAAGCCCGGATCGCCGTTGATCCTCATTTTTTCCCGTCACGAGAACGCAGCCGTTTTCCCCTTGTCCTTGCTAGCGTCGCCCGTATCGCCACTGGCAAGCATGTGCTGCGCCGTGCCTTCTTGAGGATAGAGAAAAAACTGGAGGTTTTCTGGAATCTTGGAATCCGCGATCTTCTCACTTGAGACCGGCAGCTCCTCCTGCTTCGAGGCCACGCCAACGCGACAGCCGTTGCTAATCGATCCCGAAAGAATCAGCCGAGAGAGAGGCGTCTCCAGGGTGTGCTGCACCGCCCGCCTCAGTGGTCTGGCGCCGAAGTTCGGGTCGTAGGCAGCCTGGACAATGTCCACCTTGGCCCGGTGGGTGACGCTCAGAGTTAGGCGGCGGTCAGTGAGGCGGGCTTGCAGCTTGGCTACTTCGAGGTCGAATATGCCGAAGAGATTCGCCTCACTTAGAGGATTGAAGACGACGAACTCATCCATCCGATTCACCAGCTCCGGGCGCAAGTGCCTCCGAACGATTTCCATCAGGGCCTGGGAGACTTCCTCTCTGTCCTTGGTGCCTGAGGCCTGGAGGAGCAGATCGCTGCCCATGTTGGACGTGAAGATGATGATGCAGTTCTTGAAGCTCACGGTGTGGCCGTGGCTGTCCGTGAGAATTCCATCTTCCAGAATTTGCAGGAAGATATTGAAGACTTCCGGGTGCGCCTTCTCCATTTCGTCGAACAGCAGCACGGAGTACGGCCTCCGCCGCACAGCCTCTGTCAACTGCCCACCTTTGTCGAAGCCAATGTAGCCAGGCGGGGCCCCAATGAGGCGCGCAGTCGAGTGCTTTTCCATATACTCGGACATGTCGAATCGAAGCAGGGCCTCTTCGGTGTCAAAAAGCTGTCTCGCGAGAGCCTTACACAGTTCCGTCTTGCCGACACCCGTAGGGCCTAAAAAGACTAGCGAGGCAATCGGCCGATTTGGGTCGCACAGGCCTGCCCTGGACCTCTGAATCGCTTCAGCCACAGAACGAACGCCTTCTTCCTGGCCAATGACCCGGTCGTTCAGTGCTTTTTCCAAACCCAGAAGCTTCTCCCTCTCCCCTTCTACGAGACGACTGACGGGAATCCCCGTCCACGACCCAACGACTTGCGCAATGTCTTCTGCTGTGACTGTGTCTCTCAGAAGCCGCGAGGAGGAAAGTTCTTCTCGTTTTGCCGCTGCCTCCAGAGTCGCGAGCTTCTGCGTCAACTCGGGGATCTTGCCGTACCGGATCTGAGCTGCCTTGTTCAGATTGTATTCCCTTTCGGCTTTCTGCTGCTCCACCTTCGCTTCGTCGATCTCTTGCTTAAGATCTGCGATCTTCTCGATTTCTGCCCGCTCTTGTTCCCAAATCGCATTCAACCGCGACTGCTCTTCTTTCAGGTCAGCCATTTTTTTCTCCAACGTTTGGAGCCGCTGCTGCTCAGCTGCGTCTTGCCCGCCTTTCATATCCGACACGATCGATATCTTCTCCATCTCCAGCTGCATAAGCTTGCGGTCAATCTCATCTAAACGCGTCGGCTTTGACGTCACCTCGATCTTAATCTTGGAAGCCGCTTCGTCGATCAAGTCAATCGCCTTGTCGGGCAGGAAACGATCTGCAAGCGGAAACGGGAAAAGAAAAAGCTGCTAAAGTATGGGTTCGTTTCTCTCCTCGCCAAAAAGGGCCCCTCCTTCCATTTGTCGTTCTCGATCAGGAGCGCGTACGGAATTCGCCTGTCACATAAGGGCGACCGCTCACATCCGCTCAAGAATACGGATCGCCAAAACGCACAGTAGTTGATATGTCGTGGAAAATCATTAGGCTCCTCTCACCTTGGATGTACCGATCGGAAAGGACGCAGGCTGCTACAAGGGCCGAATCACGAATGCTAACTCCATGGTGCATCTCGTAGCGTTCCTTGAGGCCTCGGAGAATAGATAGAGCATCTTCCACTCGGGGTTCGTCAACTAGTACCACTTGGAATCGACGTTCGAGCGCCTTGTCTTTCTCAATATACTTTCTGTATTCATCGAGAGTTGTCGCTCCGATGCACCTGAGTTCGCCTCGTGCCAGCATGGGTTTC